>JAVJIF010009732.1:0-164164 GCA_038442645.1 Agave tequilana
AAAAAAAGGGAAAAATCTCAGATCTCAGCAGCCAGCCATGGACTTCGACTCCCTAGCCCGCGAGCAGTACGTGTACCTCGCGAAGCTCGCCGAGCAGGCCGAGCGTTACGAGGAGATGGGGTCTTTCATGAGAAGCTCGTCGTCTCCGGCGGCGCCGCTCCCGGCGAGCTCACCGTAGAGGAGCGCAACCTCTTCTCCGTCGCCTACAAGAACATGGTGGCCTCTCGCCGCGCCGCCTGGCGCATCGTCTCCTCCATCGAGCAGAAGGAGGAAGGCAAGAAGAACGAGGAGAACGTCAAGCTCGTCAAGGACTACAGGGGAAAGATCGAGGCGGAGCTCGACGGAGTCTGCAAGAGGATCATCGGGCTGCTCGAGACCCACCTCGTGCCGGCGGCGGGCTCCAGCGAGTCCAAGGTCTTCTATTTGAAGATGAAGGGGGATTACTATCGGTACCTCGCCGAGTTCAAGGTTGGAGATGAGAGGAAGGCCGCCGCAGATCAGACCATGGAGGCCTACAAGACTGCTCAGGTGAATGATTCTAGGGTTTCTATTATTTCTTATTACAGTTTTATAGTGCTTTTGAAAGACTTTTGGAGTCCCAAGAATCTTTGTATTTAGGGTTTGATGAAAAGTAAAGATGTTGACTGGATTTCTTCTCTTGGCCTTGTTTGGATTTAGGAATAATTCACAGATTAGGCCAAAGATTCGTAAGGATCAACTAATTTATGACCGAAACCGTCTATTAAATACTTTAGAATCTAATTAGAAGCGTTCAACTAGTATAAACATTTCCTTTTTCATTGGTAACTCCCCCCTCATCTTTGCCCTCAGTTAGACATTCTATAGTGGCTATAATTGCTTGTAAACTATACTTGGAGTTTTAAAAGTAAACTCAGCACTTTTTCCCACCACACATTCACATATGATCCACTATTACGTTATTCACTAGCTATTATTCATCATTTGAAATTTTGACCGCCCCCAATCCAAAGTATAGAGTGCAGAAGAAGCGTTAAGTCTACAAAAGTATACTTAATGGGAAGTTTGTGCTTTATGGTCAACTTTTATCTTTTAGTAAGAGTTGGACTACAAACTTTCCATTATGTTTATATGCGTCAACCTTGTTTTAGAAGTACTTCAGATATTTTTCAAAAATAGAATTTGGAACTGTAATGGATTTTAGTTAAGGGAAAATAGGTGAAATCCCGGGAAAGTTCATCCCATATGAGGTCAAAATTAAATGTTTTAGGTTACAACGCCCTAGTCTTTTATTTGTCAAATGGATAATGTGTAAAATAAAATCTAATGTGGTAAATCTTCCAATTTCTGCTGTTATTAACCATCCTCCATTAGGTCAGGGTCAGGGCCGGTCTTGGAAAATCTAATGCTCTGGGCAAAATTTTAAATTGTGTCCCTAAACACACTAATCACAGTTACGCCAAAGCAAATCCTTTTTCTTCATCAAATAATTATTTTTATTAAAATGATAAGAGTTTGCAAAAGATAAGGGAGAACCTTTTTGGGGCCTCGTTGATCTTATCTCTCTTGTTATAAACTCTTATCTTTTGTAAAATCTATACATGGAATAAAATCTAATTGTTTAAAAATATTTCGAGTGTATTCAAATAGCGAACAGAAAAATTAACAAAAGATGGATTCTTTGACGTAACTTAAATGATTTGATTTGTTAATTTGAAAATATAAAGATTTGAGGGCAGAAAGAAAAATCCTCTTTAAAACAAAAAAGAAAGAATCTAAAACCTCCAGACCTAATAGATAGATGATATCTACGTAATAAATCCTCTATGCAAAACATTGTATTCACTTATTTGTAACATAAAAATGTTTGGAAGCATCATTGAATGTTCGACGTGATATTTTACATGATAATGGTGATGATGACATATGATGATTTGTGAAAGCAACACCTAGTGTCATGTAGGATTTTCTTTGAACAATACAAAGATTATACTCTACATATGATGGCTACTCTCATACTCCACAAAATTCGTCCGTCAATAAGTTTCCAAAATAACTAAAATCTGATTGAGTAACTAATTGTGTCACACTAGGAGGACAAAGATAAAGACCAAGTGGAAGAAACAAAGATGTAATGGATAGTGGTCCTCTAATTGATGAAAAATTGTATCTTCACAATGAATGAAAATGAGGCTTTCGAGTCTGAGGTTGCGTTCTTTCCTCAAAATAATTGAATAAATAAAAAGAAGAAGGATTTGGAATGAAATAGGAGGGTAATTGATCGGCAATGAGAGAGGAGGGTCCTTTTGAGTGCAACATTTTAACAAACACAACGGAGACTAGCTAAGCTTGTTGAAAGCTACGTAGGCCCATCAATTCCTCACCCTTTCACATTGGAACTATAAGATTATATGGGCCCAAATTCTTAGTGTCCATATATTATAGCCCAACCTTCCCTTGAGAGGGCAAGAGAGATAAGATCAACAAGCCCAACAAACTATCTTTTATTACAAAAAAATAAGAGTTTACAAAATTTTTTTTGCCCCCCAGTTTTGGGCCCTGGGCTTGTGCCCTGATCGCTTTGATCCAGGGCGGCCCTGGTCAGGGTTCATCATGTTACTGAGTTTTGTTTAGAAATAATCAAGATCATTATAAAAAGGATACTTTCATTTAGATGTTAGAGAATTTAAATTGATTTTTTAATTAACTTTATGCTGGTTCTTTATCTAGAAGCCTTCTTCCTTACTAAACCTCATTTCTTTTGCTTTAATATTTTGTGGTTGGTAAAACAAAGAGATATAAAGGAAATTATGATGTTTTGAGTTGGATACTTCTGTTATTAGTCTCATATTTTCAAAACTTTGATACTTTCTAGCCTTATTTATTTATTTATTTTACTAGACCTCATTTCTTATGCTTTAATATTGTTGGTTAGTAAACCAAAGACTAAAGTCCAACAAGAGCTGCACACACTGGTATAATGGTGAGATTGAGTTGTGGGGAGTCTCAGGTTCAAGTCCCGGTTATGGCCTATGTTCACACACACAAAAAAGAAGTGAAACAAGATATTTTTGAGTTGGTTTTCTCAAATTGATACTTTCTGTACCAAGTAAAATGGACAATTTACAGAATGGTCGTGAACTAGAAGACTTTCGGCTCATACATTTTGAATGGTCCTCAATAGTTCACGAGCCCTTGACTTTTTGGTTTTTAGTGCGTCAGTCGTAAGGAAAGGACAAATATTGAATAGTTGCCCTTTTTTGTTCCTGGTTCTGAGATTGTTTTTTGTTTGTTTTTTGTTTCTGTAGACTATTTTTTCTATTGCTTAATTTTATCTAGTACAATATGCAATATCAGTATATCTTTTCCACTTTAGTTCAGACTTTAGAACTTCAAGGAATTTCCGATCAAGGTTCTTAGATCCCAAAGAAGCTTGCTTCCTATCTGTATAATTTAGGGTTGTTCTCTTTAACTAAAATGTATTAAATACCTACAAATCATTGTCATATGAGATTTTGAAAATTGACAACTTTGTGATTCTTTTTCTTCTCAATTTTTGCAAACTTCTATTTCAATTTATGATTTTCTAGTTCCTAGCGTGTAATATAAATAACCCTTATTTTTTACTCTCTCTCACACACACCACACACACACACACTCACTCACTCACTCACTCACTCATAACCCCCCCCCCGCCCCACCCCAAAAAAAAAAAATGGTTCTTATATTTGATAGTCTAAACAAAGACTAAAAAGAGTAGTTACTTGTATGTTTAAGTAAAGGATTTTTCTGTGAAATTTGCTTATAAACCCTCAATTCTTAATAAATGGTTTCTATTAGTAGGAAAGGAAATTCATAAATACCTGAAAAGGTGCTTTTATGGTTTGAACTACATCCGAGAAGTATCCTATGTTTACCTTCTTTTTATGTTAATACGTAGCGAATAATATTATTATAAAAATATAGTACTGCATTCTTCTCCCTAATCTATAAAATTACTTTATGTACAACCTCTTTCTAGCACCTTTTATCTATATGCTTTTACTGCCACCGCACAAGTTGTCTGTCTGGTTTATGATCCCTTTTTTCTCTTTCTCCTTCATTACATAGTGTCAGTTTGTTATAAATGACAATTTCTGAAAAGCATTCCAATAAAGAATTCTCCTAGTGTAGAAAACTGAATGCGCAATCCTCTGTAATCTTTTTAGCTGAAAATCTTGCAAAATTGATGTTGGATATTTGTCACTTTTATCAATGAATAATTTTTCTCTTTAATTTATAGGATATTGCACTTGCTGATCTTGCGCCAACACATCCGATAAGGCTGGGACTTGCTCTCAATTTCTCTGTTTTCCACTTTGAGATCCTGAATCAATCAGAGAAAGCTTGTAGCATGGCAAAACAGGTTTGATGTGTTTTAGTTCTGTTCAATATATATGAATTTTGATTCTTTGCTTATTCAGCCCCATTACCTTCTAATTGAGATTTGGAATTGCCAGTTTCTACTTAGATGGAAATATATGTTCTGGAGGGATTTTTAACCCCTGGTGCAGTAAACACGCCCGAATGAACCATAGAAACCATGACATTATAACAATTTGAGGGAACACACGTAATCTTGCTTGTGACCCACCATTTTATGAATGTTGTGTTTCATAATTGGATAGTCTCTCTGGAAAGTCTTGCACAAATATTTATGATACAATCAGTTTAATTTGGCCAGTATAGTTTTTCCCCCCATTAATGGATGACAATTTCATCCTCTTCTCGTTGCGATTCTTATAGGGGTGTAGGCAAACACAAATAATCTGATGGGTCCATATTCCCTGTTCATATTTTGAGCAATATGGATATTTAATATACGTTCAATTGAGATAAAGGTACAAATATGGATAGTTTTTACTAATCCATTATAAGTATGGATAGTATTGAAACATCTGACTGTCTCCAGAACATCTAGATTTACTATAACATGTTGCTCTGCATATAGGTTAAACAATCTATTTAGGCTTTTATTATGTTATATGTTGATTAATCACAAGTCAGGCTAGTGGTGTCTTTTATATATTTTTGTCATCTCAATGTGAAGTGAGGCTAAAAATAAAGGCTTATCTCTTGGTCCAGATAGTGTCTGTTTTCAATCCAAGTCTGAATTCATTTTTGTTAATATGGATATCTATTTTAATTTCGATCACTACCCTGGCATAAATTTGTTTCATCTGAATATAACATTTCTCAAGTGTAATAGTGTGAATAGAGCATCATCTATATTGCATCAAGTTTCAATACCTTTAGTCCACAGACTTTTCTCATGGAAATGCAAAGAGGTTTCTCGATTTCCGACACCCTGATTTATGGTCAGATGTTCATAAATCTGCATAGTGTGGAAGGTTTTCTCAGTTGGCACTTTGGATTATATCACATTCTAAAGACGAATGCAACTTATGGAAACTCATCGTCGACTGTTTCTCACTTCAGGAGTTTTTTTTCCGGTGGTTATCATGACGTGCATAAATACAAGGTAGGTTCCTCTAACTGGCTTGCTAGGTTTTAAACTGCCAGCCTCTCTCCTACCCACAGTTTCCTCACTAATAAGTTGGCACCAAACTGTTCCTGGTTATTAGTGAGGTTTGGATTATGGGCCTGTTTGGTTAAGGGTGGAAGTGAGGAAGTGAGGAATTGATGAAGTGGTAATAATTCCCTTTGGAATTTGGGAATTGGTTAGCAAGTTTTCCGGTGTTTGGATGTTGTTGGGAAGTGTGGTTTGAAAAATATTTTGTCTTTTCCGGTGTTTGGATGGTAATGTGAAAGTGAAAGGAGAAAAGTTGATCACAAAGTTGATCGTAAAATAATATTAACATAAAAATTAATTTAAAAAAATAAAAAATGGACTATAATTAGAATGCAAGTGAGATTTACATGATCAAAAATTAACTGTTTTAT
Source organism: Agave tequilana (assembly GCA_038442645.1). Classification (NCBI taxonomy): domain Eukaryota; kingdom Viridiplantae; phylum Streptophyta; class Magnoliopsida; order Asparagales; family Asparagaceae; genus Agave; species Agave tequilana. The sequence continues at coordinate 5,923 of JAVJIF010009732.1, forward strand.
ACTACAATTTATTACAAATGAGATTTACATGACCACGAGATTAACTGTAGCACTCTGAAAGTGAGGAAATGATTGTGTAAAAGAGAAAAGAGAAAAGGAAAAGGGTTTTCTTATTTTCCTTTTCCGGTGTTTGGATAGATAGGGAAGTGAGCAATTATACTTCCCTATTTCCTTACTTCCGTCCACTTCCTTGCAACCAAACAGCCCCTATATCACGCTCTAAAGATGAATGCAACTTATGGAAATTCATCGTCTTATCCTTTCTTATGGACTGTTTCTTAGTTCAGTAGTTTTTTAAAGTGATGCTCCTTTGTGGTAATCACAACATGCATAAAATAAGGTAGGTTCCTCCAACTGGCTTGCTAGGTTTTAAACTGCCAGCCTCTCTCTCTCTCACCCGCAGTTTCCTCACTAATAAGTGTTGTGAGAAAATCGGTATGCTATGATACCAATTGTTACTCTCGGGATCAACGTTGCGGAACTTGGCAATATGATAATACTTGCAAAAGAAAAACTATTGTAAAGCAAACTAGCAATACCTAGACAAAAAAGTAATAATAATAATAACACGAGTGTTTAACGTGGTCGGCCCAATTTTGGCCTACGTCCACGAGGAGAGAACTTGTTATTAATAAACTTGATACAAAGAGATCTAACCTTTCTCTTGATGTTATAAGAGTATTCACCTTCTCCTTGAATGTAGCCTAGATTACAAGAGTATACCTTCTCTCTATGCAACTACCTTGCTCTCTTTATCTTGGCTTCCTTGGTATTCTCTACAATTTTCAATGCTGGGTTACAGTTTGTATTTATAGGATTTTATAATACAACTCCTATTTAGATTATGAGATGATCTTGGCCGTTGGATACTTGAAGAATCTTGATCAATCTTATTAGGAGTTGATGTTCTTATTCTAGAAGAATTTTAGACCTTTAAACTTTAGAAACAAACCTTTATAGAATAAAATCTGAATCATGTTCGACTTCCGTCAGAAAAAGAAACTCGAACCTCCTCTGAATATGCTCCAGAACGTCTTGATTAGTCGACTAGTCATGCAGATTTGTCGACTACTCCTTTCATTAGTCAACTAATAAAACTTATTAGTTAACTACTATATAATGCTTCCTCTGTATCTGCCTAGTCGATTGCGACTAGTCTGAGCATTAGTCGACTAATCTGCTCCACTTTGGTTTGCTTCTTCTGCTTCAAGCCATCTTCTCCAACTTGATTGGATCTTCTTGGACCATCATCTTTTCTTGAAAATAAGGCAAAATCCTAACAATCTCCATCTTGACTTGCTTTTCAATCCTTTAGCAAAACACCTTGAGATTTTGGATTAATATCTTGATTCTTTACTTTGTTGTAACCGTATTGTGAAGCTTTTAACTCTTGCCCCCTCTCCCCTAGGCCTTTGCTTGACTTACTGCAAGGCTTGGGCCATCTCGAGCCTTACTCGAATGCACCCTTTCTCCTTCCCACGACACTTTGACCCAGTTCACGTCTAGTTGCGGCCTTCCTTGAAGCTCTACCTCGCGATGAGCTCCCTTTTAAGTTTATCCCTGAAACTCCATCTCGAACTTAGTCTTCTATCTTGATCTTGTATAACCTTCTACACTTCTCTCCATTCAAGAGTACCTCGTCTCTTTGGCTAACTGTGACGATCTCTTGTTGCACTTGGATCCAACATCCTTCTTAGTCGAGCACCCTTATGAATACAAGAATGTACCGTGCCTCTGAGACATATAGGACCACGGTTCAAAGACTCGGCCGAGTCAGAGACGAGTCGTATCCGTCTCGGCCCGCTCCGAGACGAGTCCGAGTCACGAGTCGGTCGACTCAGCTCAGAGGAGACCGACTCGGCCGATAATCGGAGTTGACCTGGTCGACTCGGCATTATGATGATGATTTTGTGCTTCATCGCAATTCAATGTGGAAATAACTACATTAACATGTATTTATGAATGTAGTTTGTGCAATTTACTATATTGTGCATATATTTTGATATGCTTCTACTGACGACGCGTGTATTTATACTTTCTCTTTATGTTTAGTGTGCTAGGTGATATATTTTGGACATGTGATACATGAATGTGGATGTCTACATTTTTTAAAGATTTGTTGTGATTTTTTCAGAATTATTTGAGCTTTCTAGATAGCGTTTTGCGCGTATCGCCTGATACCGATCCGAGTCGCCGAGACCGATCCGTCTCAGTGCCCGCCGAGTCGGCGGCTGAGACCGCGACTGTGAACCATGTATAGGACCGCTTCCAGAGCACACACCATCCCATCTCTTTCTGTAAGCTTGACTGTCTCAGTGCCGATGATCTCGCAAGCCGAGCCATCCACCATCTTGACATTCTCTTCCTCCTTTACAACAAAGGAGTTGAACTACTCTTTTTAGAAACACACATGAACCGTACTACCCGAATCAAATATCCACCATTTACTTTGAGAAGTGTTATCATAAGCCATTAAAACATTGGTGTCAAAGACACCCTCTATTACGTTTGTCTCCGCAGCTCGTTCCTTCAATCACTTTTGCCAATGCTTGCAGTTATTCTTCCAATGACTCTTCCTGTGACAAAAGTGACGCATTTGACGAGCCCAAACTTTTCTTTCCTTCTTTTTTTTTTCTTTTCTTCCCGTGACCACCGAACCCGATTCTTCCTGCTCTTGATTTGGTTTTTTCCTGATCTCATTACACAAGATAGTTGACAGGACCTCCTCCAAGATGAGAGTTTCCTTACCCTAGAGCATGGTAATGACGATGTGATCGTATGACTATGGAAGCGAAATGAGTATCAATGCCTTATCCTCCTCGTCGATCTTAATATCAACAGCTAGAAGTACATTGATGGCCTTTTTGAAGTTCAGATGCTCCAACACCGGTGTCCCATCCTTCATGCGTAGCTCATATAATTGTTTCATGAGATACAACTTGGTGGAGAGGCTTTTCATTATATACGTCTCTAATCTTGGCCACAATCTCGTAACCGTTTCTTCATCCATCACATTGTACATCACTTCATTTGCGAGACATAGTTGGATCGTGTTTGCCGCTTTTAGATCCATCTCCTCCCAATCCTCATTTGATGTACCTACAAGTTTTGCTGACTTTCCCTACAAACAAGGTCTTGTGAAGACCCTGTTGCACTAGCAACACCTTCACCCTATTTTGCCATAAACTGAAGTTTTCTTTGTCATTGAACTTCTCGACTTTGAACTTTGTCGTAAAACCCTTTGTCAACTTTTAGCTCTGATACTACTGTTGCGAGAAAATCGGTATGCTATGATACAAACTATTACTCCCGGGAACGAATGCGGAATTTGACAATATGATAATACTTGACAAAAAAAACTGTTGTAAAGCAAACTAGTAATGCCTAAACAAAAGAGTAATAACAATAATAATACGAGAATTTAACGTGGTTTGGCCTGAGCTTGACCTACATCTACTGGGAGAGAACTTGAGAGATTTATTAATAAACTTGATACAAATAGATCTAACCTTCCTTTTGATTCCACAAGAGTATTCATCTTCTCCTTGAATGTAGACCTAGATTACAAGTGTATACCTTCTCTCTATGTACTTTCACCTTGCTCCTCTCTATCTTGCTTTCTTGGTGTTCTCTACGATTTTCAATGCTGGGTTACAACATTCATTTATAGGATTTTATAATACAACTTATATTTGGACTATAAGATAATCTTGGCCGTTGGATGCTTAAAGAATCTTGATCAATCCTTATTAAGAGTTGACCTCCTTTATCTAGAAGAATTTTAGACCCTTAAACTTTAGAAACAAGCCTCCATAGAATAGAATCTGAATCCTATTCGAACTCTGCTAGAAAAGAAAACTCAAACCGCCTCTGAATATGCTCCAAAACGTCTTGATTAGTCGACTAGTCATGCAGAGTAGTCGACCACTCCTTTCATTAGTTGACTAATAAAACTTTTTGTTCGACTACTATATAGTGTTCCCCCTATGTATCTGCCTAGTCGACTGTATAGTCGATTAGTTTGAGTATACAGTCGACTAATCTGCTCCACCTTGGTTTGCTTTTTCTACTTCAAGTCATCGTCTTTTCCAACTCGACTGGATCTTCTTGGACCATCATCTCCTCTTGAAAATAAGGCAAATTGCTAACAATAAGTTGGCACCAACTGTTCCTGGTTAAATTGATTAGTGAGGCTTGGATTGTATCATGCTCTAAAGATGAATGCAACTTATGGAAACTCATCGTCTTATCCTTTCTTATGGGCTGTTTCTCAGTTCAGCAGTTTTTTTAAAGTGATGCTTCTTGATGGTAACCATAACGTGCAGGTTTTAAACTGCCATCCTCTTCTCGCTTACCCACAGTTTCCTCACTAATAAGTTGGCACCAAACTGTTCCTGATTCATTGGATTATATAACGCTCTAAAGATGAAAGCAACTTATGAAAACTCATTGTCTTGTCCTTTCTTTTGGACTATTTCTCAGTTCAGCAGTTTTCTAAAGTGATGCTCTTCAATGATAATCATAACCATGGTTCAAAGTCTCGGTCTCGGCCGCCGACTCGGCCGGCACCGAGACGGATCGGTCTCGACGACTCGGATTGGACTCGGACGATACGCGCAAAACGCTATATAGAACGCCAAAAAAATTATGAAAAATTCATGAAAAATCATAAAAAATTGTAGATATTAAAATTCAAGTATCAAAATTAAACTGAGGGGGGGAGAGAGAGAGAGAGAGAACAGAGAGAGAGAGAGAGGGAGAGAGAGAGACTGAGACAGAGGGGAGAGGGAGACAGTCACACAGAGGAGGAGAGAGAGAGACTGAGAGAGAGGGAGAGAGAGAGAGGGACTGAGAGACAGAGAGAGGGAGAGGGAAGAGAGAGACTGAGAGGGAGAGGGAGAGAGGGAGAGGGAGAGGGAGACGGATAGAGAGAGCGGGACAGAGAGGGAGGGACAGAGAGAGAGGGATAGGGAGAGAGAGAGACTGAGAGGGAGAGAGTCCGATAGAGAGATACAGAGGGAGAGAGAGAGTCCAACAGAGAGAGACAGAGAGAGACAAAGAGAGACGGAGAGAGAGAGACTGAGAGGGAGAGAGTCCGACGGGGAGAGAGACGAGAGAGAGAGAGACGGTCGCTGCGGGAGAGAGACGGAGAAAGAGGGAGAGAGAGAGGCACATAGAGAGGGAGAGGGGGAGAGAGAGATGAGAGGGGGAGAAATACCTGCAGACGGCGACGGCTGCTGGCGACGGCAACGCGGGGGGACGGCGAGGGCGACGCGGGGGGACGGAGGGCGACGCGGGGGAGAGAGAGAGATCAGATCTGATCTCTCTCTCCCTCAGCGCCTTTAAAGGCGCTTCGTCACGGGGTTCGAGTCGACCCGACTCGGGTCCGACTCGGACCCGAGTCGGGTCGACTCGGCGATCTTCGATCGACTCGGGCCTCCGATACGACTCGGAGGGGGCCGAGTCGGATACGACTCGGCCGAGTCGTATCCGACTCGGCCGATATTTCGAACTATGATCATAACCTCATTAAAAATAAGGTAGGTTCCTCCAACTGACATGCTAAGTGTTAAACTGCCAGCCTCTCTCTTACCCACAGTTTCCTTGCTAATAAGTTGGCACCAAACTTTTCCTGGTTCAATTGATTAGTGAGGAGGAAGTTCCTGCTCTATTCCTCTTAAAGTGTGTAAGCTTTGTTTATATTTCAGTCACGCCCATTCAGGGTCTTCCTGAAGGGTCCAGATTCACGACATATGCAAAAATACTATGGCATTTGTTTAGAAGGATCATGAGTAAATACAGATGTTTCCTTGGTGCATTTTGTAGGCCTTGATGAATCAAGCCTGCAATGTTAATTGCTTTCTCGAAGTTAATCAGTGTTTAATGATGATGAAAAAAATTATAAAGGATAGATGGTGAGGCATTGTGAGTTTATTTTAGGCTGATGTGATACTTTTTCCGCAAAATTCAGTAGAGACCGAGTTATCAGTGTCCAAGATTGAGTGAGAATTCACAAGTGCCTGTGATATTTCTCTTGTACAAGAGCACAGCAAGCAATAGTCCTCTCATTTTTGTGATCTTAAATGTTTTGATTGCCTGAATAGATATTTTCACTTAGGCACCTCCAAGTCCTTATTTCCAACTTTCTTTCTTTCTATTGTTAATATTTCCTTGTCATAGAATAACTTGCTTAAAAGTACTGAAGGATGATTTGTTGGATTATCTTGATGTGATAACAATATATCCTGTTACATATGGTCCCATGTTAGTTAAGCCCAAAAAGATATTTATGCTGGTCATTGATATAATGAGAAATTCATGGTTCAAAGTCGCGATTTCGGCTGCGACTCGTCGTCGTCGCCGAGACGCATCGGTCGCGGCGTTACAAAACGGACTCGAGCGATACACGCCAAATGTTACATAGAAAACTCAAAAAATTCTGAAAAATCACGATAAATCTTAAAAAAAAAAATAGACATCAATATTTATTTATCATATGTCCAAAACATATTACTTAGCACACTAAATATAAAGAGAATGCATAAATACATGTGTCATCAACAGAAACATACCAACATACCAAAATAGGAAAATTTTTAATATCAGGTTTTTTTTTTTTAATTTAACAAATTTGTCCAATTAAAAATTCAGAACTTAAACCATGTAATTGTCATAAAAAAATTTGTCCAATAAAGTTAATTAGTTTTTTGCACTAATGTAACAATCATATATTATTTTTGTGTCCATTAAGTATAAGCATACAACTTCTTGAGATGAGTATTTTAAAAAAAATTCTCATTCTTAAACTAATACACATTCTTAAACTAAGTTAAATTAGTTGAGAATAATTTAATTTAAAAAATATTTTTCTATATATTTAGAAGAGAGAGACTTACGGAGAGGAGATCGAGATCGAGAGACAGAAAGAGAGCTACAAAGAGAAGAGAACCACAAAGAGCAGAGAGGAGAGATCGGGTGAGAGAGAGATTGGTAGAGAGAGTAGAGAAGAGAGAGAGAGAGAGATTAAGAGAGAGAGATAGAAGAGAACCTGAGAGAGTTAAAGAAGAGAGGAATTACCTCGGCGGCGGCGGCGGCGGGTGGCCAAGCGATTGCGGCGGGTGGCAAAGACAACGAAGGCGGTGCCCTAGATCTCGAACGAAGCCGGTGGGTTTTTTTTCTAGTTTTTTTGGGTCGGGTTTAAATCCTAGACCCGATATCGGTCCTGACTCGGTCGAGTCAGCCGAGTCAACTCACGATACCGAGCTGACTCAATCTAGTTTTGGCCGAGTCAGGACCGATATCTTTACGACTCGCAAAATAAGGTACCGTGACTCGTTCTCGTCTCACCAAGCTCCTTTCCGGAGACGACTCGTCCGAGTCAACTCCGACTCGTCCGAGTCAACTCCGACTCGGCCGAGTCTTTGAACCTGATGAGAATCTTGTATTGCTGAGCTTGTAGATAAAAAAGCTTGAGAAATGACTTTGTCTGAGCCGCTGACTGGATAATTGATAGATGATGGTTTGATCATATAAATTGCATGGCTTATAAATATATCTACTTTTACCAGTTTTGGTTACTCAGTCAGAGGCCTCTCCACAAGATTTAATATCCCTTTCCTCAACTATTCTGAGTAATGTTGAGATGCTTCCTGGGGCTGATCTCTACGAGGACGTTGATTTGAAGTTTCTGCTAACACACTCTTTAGGAGGGTACATTTCAAGCCATGACTTAAACTTGATGTCCATTCAAGTTTTTCTGATTTCAAATTGTGGTCCTTGACCTTGTCACGCATCACATGCATTATCTTGACAATGAGATACTTTCCTAGGCGACTCTTACAATGTCATTACTCCAAAACCAACAAGGAAAGTATTAATAATCACTAAAAACTACACAATATATACTTAAAAAATAGTAAAAAATCTGAGTGCATGATTCATACATTGATTAGTTAGCATTGCCTTAAAAAAAAAAGCACTTATGTATTTCATCTAATTGGACGTAACTAGTAAGAGACAGAAAACTCTCTAAAGCTTTGTTGTAGTACATCGGTACTTTGCTTCAGTCTTCTTAGACATTTAACATGGTTGAGAGCCACAGGAATTTCTATAGCACCAGCAATTGATTCTTTAAGCTTCAGATATTCATAATTTTAGCTAAAATAGTGATTCCATTTTCAGGCTGCCAAAATCACACCCTCCATTTTTTTTTCCTTTTAAAGGTTACCAATTAGTATTGTATTGTTAACATGTGTTCGATAGGTATAGTGACCAGTTATGGGGATAAAAAGCATAGTTGCTTCCTTAGTTTTTTTGGCTGGCTGTAAGGACTGGAATCATGTAGTTTTGAGTTAGTTTTGAGTAATTCTCTGATAGTCTTATCCATTTGGACTAAAATCTTGTAATATATTTGATATATGTAAAGCTACAACTGATTGAGTCATGAATGTCAAAGTTGCAATCTATCATGTCAGAAGTTTCCAGTACCAGGACTATGACGTTAGCTGTCCATCAAAACAGAATCAACAATATTTTGCAGCAGATAGATTACCTGATAAACAAAATGAACACAATAGATAATCTTGTTTGCTTCTAGGCAAATCATATGGTGACTCTTGATAATGGTTTTCATTATTGTTAAAATTAATGCAGGCATTTGAGGAGGCTATTGCAGAGCTGGACACACTGGGTGAAGAGTCCTACAAGGATAGTACCCTCATAATGCAACTGTTGCGAGACAATCTTACTCTTTGGACTTCTGACGCACAGGTAAGAACTCAAACAGTTTTAACACTACTCATTTTGACCTGCTTACACTTTTCATCATGACATTAACTTATGACATTTTATGGCCCTTACAGGATCAGATAGATGAAGCATAAAAGGTAGGCATCAACTGGGTTTGTATGTTCTCCTAGGCGGAGATGACTTGAATTTAATGTCTACCAGTACATACGACTGGAAATAGTAGTTTTATATGCAATATATCGGTGTCTCAGTTACTTGTTGTCTGAGGTACATCAGATAAATGTGAAGGTACAACTGAAGATTTATTAAGGTCCAGTTCGTAGTTGCGTTAGTTCTCTTTTGCTGATTTTATCATTTCCAGGTACTTCAGATATTAGTGCTGCCATCTTGTGGGAGGAAATATTCGTAAAACTTGAAATTGTTTTCAGACCCACGTGTTCTTGTTCACAAATATGAACCCATTGTGCAGAGAATGAATCATGGAGGGGCTTACATGCAGCAAAACATTTCTTAGGTCTCTGCTCGCACCTGAGTTACTAGTTATTCCTTGCTAATGCCTGACAAGTTGCTTAATCCAGCATCATATTAGTTGGGTGTTCATCCTTTTTGTTCTATTCAATTATCCAATATCTGCTATACTGATTAACTAATTAGTGCTTTCTAACGTGACAAAGTATCTTGAAGATAATTTTTTTAATCTTAGCTCTTTCTTGTTTGTATCATTATCAGTTCCAGATAGGTAAGATTAACCATGAGTAGTTTGTGTTATTGATTTGACTAAGGTTGCTGTCTGTTCTGTGATTCCATCTTTATATCTGAAACTGTGAAACCTAGAAATAAGTTCTGTTATGATATTTCCTTATGGCATTGATTTGGTTCAAACTTGAGCTATCAAAAGTGCTTAGGTTGATTGAGAAAGCATGTTGCTTCTACTCTGGAGAATTCAATGGGTATCTTATATGTAATTGGAGCTTTTCAGTATTGATATTTCTTCTCATTTTCCCATGCATTTCTAGTGGTTCTCTCTTTATTGACTGATTTATAGACAGTATTCATTATTTTTAGTAATTTTATCACTTTCTTTTGCATTAGAGTGAGGGGACTTCTGAACGAGCTTTTACATCATATGGTTACTGGAGCTATTATTGCTTTAGCATTGATCTCACTCGTTATTTCTAAATTCTGGGAAAACAGCTGAGAGTGTCAGGATGCTTCCGGATGAATATTCCTATGCTTCAAAGGTTGAACCCTCAAAGTTCTAACATAAACCCTTTTTCTCTATTGAGCTGTCAGTACAGGCCATTTTTCTCTATTCCATTTTTCTTGCCTCAATACCATGCCCATTTTGGTGTATCATTACTCTAGGCTCATACCTGCTCCAAAATAATAGTCCGGTCGCTCCAAAACAATAGTCCTATTCAACTCTCATAGTCCTCCGTTGCACTGACACTTGTGTCGTGTGAAATCGTGTTCATGCAGGCACTATGAAACACAACACTTCTTGTTGTATGTTGCTGTTCATTGTCTATGTACTAATTTAGAATTTGTTATTCCTTGGCATATCTGTTTCATTTTTTAGGAAATGTTGTCATATCTATCTGTGCTTCTTAATTTGTTGTAATTTTAAGGCCAAATTCTCCGCTGCCTTGTCCTCAATTGATGCCATTTATAATATCAAACTAAACTGCTCATTTCTTACCCATCTTCTGTCATCTTGTTGCTCAACGGTACTGACTTTTTCTTAATTGCCAATGTTCGGATTTGTAAAGGATCGCTGGTTGCATTAGCCATCTTTCGAAATTTCCTTATAATCATGATCGAGTGTCACAATATACTGAAAATGAGATAAATCTCTTTATTTCCAAGACACTAAACTATAGCCCTCTTTTAGTTCTGTCAGTACAACAGTGAAATTTCTGCTAGCTCAAGGATCTGATGATAAATCACTCTTACTAGTCTTTTTATTTGTTTAATTGTCCAGTTTCTTTGCTAGGTGATTTGCTGTTATGCTCACCATTTCAAGTGTGTTGCAGTGTAAGTTCATCCTTGCATATGTTCTCTGCATGTGCTTGTTTGAAGGTTCCACGCAATTTAATCAACATCTGCTTTGGCCTTTCTCTTAATTTTTGTGGAATCAAATTCCACTCAAATATCTTTTGATGATCGTCATTCCTTTAGTACAGGGCCCTCAATAATTGTACCTTTATGGTACGTAGATGCTTGCTGAACAAATCTTTCTGTATCCTGAAAAAGGGCCATGCAGTAAAGGTTTTTTTTTTTTTTGAATAGCCAGAGTGGCATCCCTTAATGAATTTCTTGCCATCAACAAACTTACTCACAGGAAAGCAAATTTTGGTGTTAAACATAAAATAATAATGATACTTTGTCTTGATGTTGTCTTTGTAACTACATCACCATGTAGTAATCAAGTTCTATGTGTGTGTTTATTTTTGTAGAACTTGCATGCAGAATGAAGTTGTAATTGTTGGGACCCCATGCAGAGGTGGTGCCATATCAATGCCATCACTTAGCATGGTGTTTCACAATGTATGGTTGCATTCTGGGGAGGTAAACTCCATCCTACCATTTTTAGGAATCATTTGCAGGAAATAGCTTTTTGCAGTGTGTTATACAGCAAAATGTGTTTCATTTTTCATTTTCCTCTTAAGTCTTCCCGCTCTTGGGACGTAGAAGTTTTGGTTGCACAAGCTTAACCTGCACATGCAAGCATAAAGATAGAGCTTTCCTGCTTCAATCTGTCGAGTTTTTATGGGGAAAGTTATTTAGAGTTTTTAGTTTTCTTTGTAAGATGTTGACACGGCTCAGACAGTTAACCTGAGTCGCTCTTGAGAACGTGGTATGCTTTCTTGATCAGGAGGCATGAGCTGCGCCTTTCTTTATTTGACTGCCTTGGATGATATTCTACCAGTAAGAGCAATATTCCTCGCATCATACTGCTAGAGCTCTTTAGAATGTGTTTGCTGATGTGTGAAACCTGCACGTGAATTTACAAGCTTAACTTTCGTATAAATGCCTTCTTGGATCATGGCGTCTTTGATGCTAAGCTGCCTTGTCCCATGGTCTACGAGGAAAAACTCGTTTAAATTCTCTCCATAGTAGTTTGAAACTAGAGACTGTATATGGAGTGTTTTATGATTGCCTACTTTAAAACTCTCCAATTGTCTTCAACAATGTGGGCAGCAAGACACAACCTTTGGGCACAATATATGTACTCTGATGGTAGAAAAGGTCTAAGCTTACTTTATATCTACCATTAGAGTATAACAATTAGAACAAGTACCATCGAGTGCGTTGCTTAAAGTTCCTCGTGACAAGCTGGAGATATAAAAGATGGAGATCATTTCCGTTGCTTCTCTACCTACTTCTCAACTTCTCATAATCTCTTTCGAATTGGTTCTTTTTGCTAATGACCCAAATCCTCAAACAAGTAACCAATGACCCGACTGTTTGCTCGTGTCTTATTTGGATTTATTCTCTCTCTTCTTCTTCTTTCTTCTTCTTTCTTTTTTTTTTTTTTTTTAAAATTTTTTTTTATTTTGTTGTTGTTGTTGTTGTTGCGTCATTTTCTTCTCCTCTTCCATCACCCGCCCGCCCCACCCCCCCCCCCCCCCCCCCCCCCCCCGCTGACTTGGGCATTGTAGGACTTCCTGATCCTCATCTGATAGTCAATGCAAACTCCCACGGGGCTTGTGTCATGGTAGCTACTCAGTAAGTATGCGTCGACCCAGTCGTAAAGGAAAAATACATCATGATAACAACAATAAGAGAAATGTGTGCAATACCCTTCGCATACAAAGTATAAGAATCTTTGGAGGCCATATATAAGGCCAGCAATATGATACCGTCTTTCTATTGTCGAAGCACCCCCCCATTGAGGTATTAGGGATTGTGTGTGTTGGGGTGGGTCATCTAGGTGAGAACCCTTCGGATTCTCCCTCATTTGTGAATTTTTCACCAATCCATTTCTTGTTGCTCCGAGTGTTGTTGAATTACACCTGTAGGAATTACAAATTCATGGATTCTCTTGGAATACATTGAAAGCCACCCGTAAGGGGTTATTTATAAACTATATAACTCTCATAGTCCTAATCAAACTCCTAAATAAAGAAATTTGAATTTAACCTGGACTCAAAACACTTTCAATCAGAATAAGGAAACATCATAATCCTAACATTTTACAGTTTTACTCATTGATTTACCTAAAACACAATGTAAGCCTTTAAAATTTTAAACGAACAAACGAAATTATCACCCTCGACCCTCGTCATAACTTTAGAGTTTTAGTGTAGTGACGAGACTTTAATATATTTTGATTTTAAATGTCGAGATTTACTTATTTGATTTGCGTAAACACAATGATTGAGCCAAACAAACAATTCTACATTCTTTTAAATGTTTTTGTGTTATCCCAACTGTCTTATGTTCTCTCTACTGATCTATGCTACATTCTTTTTTAAACTTTAACAGACCAAACAAAATGATTGAGCCAATGTGGACCATAGGAGACACCTTCATTTCAGTGTCCAATTTGAATGCTACAACACTCTCAGCAAGTGACATTTCTCGAACGCAGCATAAGTGGTCAAAGCATTCACATAAAATTAAATGAGCTCCAATCTATTGTGTTGCATCAACAAGTCAAAAGAAAACTTGAGAATGCATCTTCTTCTCCATGTGACTATTAATGGAAATCATTTTCTTGCTTTCTTTTCAGCAATCTTTTTCTGTTTTAATGTTAGGTTCTACTCATTACATTGCATAAACTAATGTGTCATCATCTTAAGTAGAATTTCATAGTATGTACAAAGAGAAACATGCATAGTTGGTAGGAGAGATTTGAAGTTCAAGATACAGTTGATGAAATTTGGAACATTATGGGAAATGCGTAGTGCCGTGTTGTGCTCAATCAATGGACGATCACATATCTGAAGCGGACAATGATTCTGATTTTGCTGGAGCCCATCAGAGATTTCAGTACTGCGTGACGTATTGATCCGTTTTGTACTTTCAGACCTGAAAGGTTATTTTTTGCTCTTCTCCAGACACTTCTACCGTGTTCTATCGTAATATGCGCGGATATTTCCTGTGTTAAGATGTTTCGTTAAATACTTATTAATAAAATGAGAGGGCTTTTCAACTTACCATTTATCTATAAAAATCTGAGTTTCTCAATGTTTAGCATGCATTCACTAGCTGAACTTGGAGATCACAATTGAAAAATCCCTTATCTGTTTGAATACCAAGCATGATAAGCTTTGGATGCTCCTGCGCGTTGAACCAACATGGGTCCAGTTTATCTTCACAATATGGCAACCGACCATGGATTTTTTACTGAGATCAATATGCAAAACACACACAAAAAAGAGTGGTCAATGCTTAGGATTCATCAAAAAAACCCACATTTGGGGTGTTGCTTCCTTTGATCCCCACATGACCCAAAAGATAAAAATTCTCACTCTCCCTTTGAAGACTGAGCAACTGCAGAGCAGGTGTCTTTGGATTCAAACTGGCCCTTTAAGGCCCCTGCGCTGCATGCACGCTTCAAATCAAAGGCAAAGGCAAAGGCAAAAACAAAGGGTATCCTCTCTCAGAGAGGAGAATATAGGAAAAGATGAAAGCTAAATAAAATTACTGCACAAAGTCCTTGATATGTGTACAGTTAAACTAATCCCACAAGCCCTTCTACTTCTTCTTGTTGTTGTTGAGCAAATAAATCCCACATGAGGGCCGTGGATGACTCTGCACGGGGACCCTTTCTTTATTCACACCCTTGACAGTGTTCCATTTTGACCACCTTCATCTTCTTCACCTTGAACTCAACGAAGAATACTTTGAACAAAGATCACCATTTAACTACTTGTTTCATGCTCCTTGCAAAGCTAATGCGCATGGTCCGAGCCCTACATGTTTCTCGATTAGTCGACGAGTTGCTCGGTCGAAGGTTTTAGGGGAGACTATAGTCTAGTCTTAGGGTGTAGGAGAACATAGATTATACAACAGAGAATGCGAAAAATTTTGATATATGTCAAATGTGTTAGTATTTGAGGGTATTTCAAAATTATGCAAAGTTCTTTTAGTCCCACGTTGGATAGGAAAAGAACTCTATAGTGTTTACATATGAAGTCTTTCTCATGATGGGTTCTATGGGGCTAGAAACCAGGGGGTACCCGCGCGAACACAAGCTCAGTGAGGCCCAATGAAGGAAATTGGGTTACTGGGTGTGGAACACCTTAATGCGCAAGTGTGGGCTAAGTTTTGCCAATTTTATTTTTAAATTTAAAATTCAAATAAAATCCCTTCAAATCTTGTTAACAGATTTGGTCAGAAATAGCTGTTGAGATTCGCATCATTTTCATGTCCTGTCATTGGGTCAGAGTTAGCCGTTGAAAGTTCTCTGCCCAAGTTCTGCAGTGAACTCTAACCAAGGCAAGATAACTCTCTTTATAAAGGACCTGATCCCTGCTCTCAAAGATACAACTCACCATCTTCTTCCTCCTCAAACTCTTATGTGCTTCCCTATATCTCTAGAGGAAACAAAACCGAGCTGTTCGAGGGCCTGTGTATTGCGAGTGCATGCTTACATGACCAGCGATCATTGAATCCTAGAGGGTAGGCTGCCATCAACCTACTGCACTGAGATACTCTTTCAGAGAGGCTCGATTTACTTTTAAGAACAGTGATCCACACGCCTCGATCAAAACCAGAAAAGTTCTTTCCTTCTTGAAAGTTTAATTTCAAATAGCTTAGCAGTAATTCATACATAATTTTTCAACAATCTTAAGAGTAGATATGAATACTGCTATGGTTGCTGCTACTAATGTTAAGTCTTTACCTGACATCTCTAGAATTGAACCATTTAATGGAACCCACTTTAAAAGATGGTAAAAAAAAAGTTATGTCTACACTTGATGTAACTGGTTATGTCTTTGTTATAACTGATCCTAAACCAGAGAAAGAAAAAGAATTACAAAATTGAAAAAGGATAACAAAATTTGTAGACACATCATTCTCAGCACACTTAGTAATGCACTGTTTGATATTTCTATCCTTATAAAACTGCAACTGAAATTTGAGAAAGTCTTAATAAGAAATACATTCTTGAAGATGCTGGAACTCAAAATTTGCTATTAGAAATTTTTTGAATTTTGTCATGTCGAATGAAAAGGATATTTCCTCTCAAATTCATGAGTACCATATTCTAATTGATGATTTTAAAAATGAAAACATCACAATACCAAAGCCTTTGTTATTGGAGCCTTAATTGAAAAACTACCCGACTCTTAGAAAGATTACAAGAAAGAACTGAATCATAAAAGAAAACAAATAAACTTTGAAGATGTAATAATTCATATTAGAATTGAAGAGAAAACAAAGAAATAGTGAAAAAGAAAGGACCAAGGAGCTTACTTCCAAGGCAAATCTAATTGAAATCACGCCTTCTAAATCAAAGAAATATTTTCATAAGCCAAACTTTAAATCAAATTAGAATCCTAAGATGAAAAGAAACCCTAACTCTACTTTCAAGAAGGAAAAAAACTGTTTTGTGTGTGGCAAACTCGGACACTACTCAATACAGTGTAAGTTCTGAAAGACTAGAGAGGCTCCACCCAACCCACAAGCTAGCCTAGTTGAGAGTGGCATTATTGCTGCTGTAATCTCTGAAGTTAACATGGTTGCACATAATAAGAACTGAGTGACTGATTCCAGGACAACCCGACATATATGTGCCGACAGAGGAGCTTTCTCTTCTTACTCCTTTGTTGTTGATGGTGAACAAGTGTTCATGGGCGATTCTAGGCCCTCATCATTGTGGGTAAGGGAAATGTGCTTCTCAAGCTCCCTTCTAGGAAGATCCTTTCTCTTACATATTGTGTTTCATGTTTTAAAGATTCGTTGGAACTTCATTTCTATTTCTCTTCTTGGAAAAGCATGATTTAAGATCTGCTTTGAATCTAATAAAATTGTAATGACTAGGAATGGACAATTTGTTGGTAAAGGGTACTGTAGTCAGGATTTATTTATGCTGAATGTACTTGAAATCATTAATGAAAATACATCTACTTCTTCTACTTACATGATTGACTCTTGTGATCTTTGACATGGTAGGTTAGGATATGTTGGTTTTTCTTATATTAAGAAAATGAAAGATATAGGTCTCTTGCATAATGTAACAATATCTAATCATGACAAATGTAAAATATGTGTTAAATCTAAATCCACTAAAAAATTATGCAAAAGTGTATAAAGAGAATCTGAATTGCTTGAGCTTATTCATAGTGATCTTAGTGACCTGACATATGACTTAACTAGAGGTGGTAAAAAATTCTATATCACCTTCATTGATGACTATTTTAGATATACAGTAGTTTATCTGTTGAGATCTAAAGATGAAACCTTTGAAATATTTCTGAAATATAAATCAGAAGTTGAAAATCAACTAAATAAGAAAATCAAAAGATTGAGATCAGATAGAAGTGGGGAATATGAACTTAAATAATTAACTGAATTTTGTGAACAACATGGCATAATTCATGAGACTACTCCTCCATATTCACCTGAATCTAATGGTGTTGCTAAAAGAAAAAAATAGAACACTCAAAAACATGATGAATGCTATGCTTATAAGTTCTGATGAACCTCCGAACTGGTGGGGAGAGACTATACTCTCTTCTTGTTATATTCAAAATAGAATACCATATAAGAAAACTAACATAACCCCATATGAACTTTAGAAAAGACATGCACCAAACTTAAACTATTTAAAAGTGTGAGGGTGCCTAGCTAAAGTTCTTCTACCTGAACCCAAAAAAAAAAAAAAAAAAACTAGGACCCAAAACTTTTGACTGCATGTTTATAGGTTATGCACAACATAGTGCTTCATACAGATTTCTTGTGACTAGAAGTGATAATAATGCTGAGGTTAACACTATTATTCAAACTAAAAATGTAGAATTCTTTGAGCATATTTTTTCATTGAAAACTCATGTAGATAAACCTTGTTATGCTTATCCTCTAGTCATGCATAAGAATCTGATGATAATGAAGAGATTGAACTAAGAACTAAAAGAGTTAGAAAAGAAACTGACTTTGGTAAAGATTTCTTTACATTTCTTGTTAGTGATGACCCTCTCACTTATAAAGAGGCTATTTCCTCTCCGGATGCTCTATTTTGAAAAGATGTTATTAACAATTAATTAGAATCTATATTATCAAATCACACTTGAGAACTTGTTGATTTGCCACTAGGTGCAAAATCAATTGGTTGCAAATGAATATTTAAAAAAAAACTGATACCTGATGGGTCCTTGGATAAATTTAAAGTTAGATTGGTTGTTAAAAAATACACTCAAAAGAAAGACTTTGACTATTTTGATACAATTGCTCCTGTGACTAAAATTGCATCTATTAGAGTGTTATTTGTCTTAGTATCAATTCATAAGCTTGTGATACATCAAATGGATGTTAAAACTGCATTCTTAAATAGAGAATTAGAAGAAAAAATATATATGGACCAACCTGAAGGTTGTGTGACAACTGAAAATGAAGACAAAGTCTGCAAACTTGTAAAATCTTTATATGGTATAAAACAAGTACCCAAACAATGATATGATAAATTTGATAGTGTTCTTGTTTCCTATGATTATTAGATTAATGAGGCTGATAAATATATTTATACTAAATTTGAGGATAATGTTGGTGTTATCATATATTTATATGTTGATGATATGCTTATATTTGGTACAAACTTAGAAATTATAAATGAAACCAAATCATTTTTCTTCTTTAATTTTGATATGAAAGACATGGATGAAATTGATGTGATATTAGGAATTAAAATATTTATAGATTCCGATCGTATCATACTTTCACAAGGACACTATATATAAAGAATGTTGAAGACATTTGTTCATCTTGACTGCACTCTTGTTTTCACACCTTATGATGGCAGCATTCACTTAAGAAAGAATAAAGAATAAAGTGTGTCACAATCTAAGTATGCACAAATCATTGATAGTTTAATGCACTTAATGAATTATACATGACCTGACATTACTTATGTCGTAGGGCGACTTAGTCATTACACTATTGTCCTAATAAGGACCATTGGATAGTATTATATTGAATGCTAAAGTATCTAAAAGAAACTATTAATTATAGTTGACATATTGTGGTTTTTCTTCTTGTTTAGAGAGATACTCAGATGCTAACTGGATCTCAGATTCAGATGAGTTAAAGTCCACAAGTGGATATGTGATCACATTTAGTGGGGGTACGGTGTTAGAAATCATCCAAGCAAACGGTGACAGCTCGCTCCACTATGGAGTCTGAGTTTGTTGGCTTAGAGAAGGCAGGTATTGAAGCTAAGTGGCTCAAAAATCTTTTGATTGATATACCAATTTGAAAAATACCAGTTCCGTCTGTGTCTATTCATTGTGATAACCAAGCTACTATTGCTAGAGTTAAGAATAAAATATACAATGAAAAGAGTAGGCATATACGCTTAAGACATAAAATTGTAAAGTAACTGCTGGATAATAAGATCATATCTCTTGACTATGTGAGGTCATAACTTAATATAAGTAATCCATTTACCAAACTACTAGGGAGAAAATTAGTAGAGAATACGTAGAGGAGAATGAGACTCATATCTTTAACAAATGTCAAAAATGATAGTAACCCGACCTATGTGATTGATGAACTTATGAAGTAGGTTCATATGGGTAATAACAAATTATTTATTGACTTCGTGATGCACCATCCTTATTTCATTATTGAGAAGTCCCTTCCTATGATGTAGATAATGTAAATTGCAATGTGCAAAGGATGAGCATTAACTCTTAGTGGATTGCCATAGTCTTTATTGGGTGGTGTATTTAATTGTAATGCACACTTGATGGGTCCACCTATATGAGTGTGAAAGTGGGCTGTTTCCTATGAGAATGTAGAAATATTTTCTAGAGTGCTCATGAGTATTCAGGTAGGGCGCATGGTCGATTCACGCCAACCCGTTTTGAACAGCTCAGTTGTGAGAATGATATGTGGGTAGTAGGTCAATGATCTATAATTAGGGAGATTGGTTCATAAAAATTTTGTTTCACTAACTTTCTTTAGGACACATTTACATGTCCTAAATAGTGGTTCATAGATCAAAAGTCACCACTATTGAGGCATTGAGTTCTCATGTTTTCCTCCATATTTGATTCCTCCTCTTTTCACTTATTTTTATTATCCTTTCGTTTTAATTTTGAAACAGTGGATGATTGTTAGTATTTGAGAGTATTTCAAAATTATGCAAAGTTCTTTTAATCCCACATTGGATCGGAAAAGAACTCTATAGTATTTAAATATGAAGTCCCTCTCATGATGGGTTATATGGGGCTAAAAAGAAGAGGGTGCTTGCCCAGTGAAGGAATCCGGAAAAGCTTAATGCGTATGTGCGCCCGCATCACACTCACAGGGGTGCAAATCTGGGTTTCAGAGCCTCGCGGGTGTGACCCGAATAGGCTAAGTTTTGGCCAATTTTATTTTTAGATTTAAAACTAAAATAAAATCTTGTCACCAGATTGGTCAGAAATAGCTGTTGAGATTCACATCATTTTCATGTCCTGTCATCGGGTCAGAGTTAGTCGTTGAGAGTTCTCTTCTTAAATTCTGCAGTGAACTCTAACCAAGGCAAGCTTTTTTTCCTCTATTCAAGGATTGTATTCTTTGCTCAAGAATTTTCTAATGATGGAAAACTCTCTTTGTAAAGGACCTGATCTATGCTCTCAAAGATACAACTCAATCATTTTCTTCCTGCTCAAACTCTTCTGTGCTTCCCTGCATATCTTGATGAAACAAAACCGAGCTGCTGTGGGTCTGTGCATTGCGAGTGTATGCTTGCAGGGCCAACGATCATTGAATCCTGAAGGGTAGGCCGCTATCAACCTGCTGCATCGAGATACTCTCTCAAAGGGGCGCGATCTACTTTTAAAGACAGTGCTCCTCACATCTCAATTAAATTCAGAGAAATTCCTTCATTCTTGAAAGTTTAATTTAAAATAGCTTAACAATAATTCATACATAATTTTCCAACAAAATGATTATCAGTTAGGGAATTCTCAGATGCAAAAATGTGAATTTGTGTCAAACTATGATACAACATGGCGGATGCAGGATTTTTATTCAGTGTGGGCGTCAATATAATTGGGTTAGATCTTTGATGAGTAAGGCCCAACGTGTGGAAAAATTGTGGTACGAGTTTTAATTTAGTTTGCCACAATAAAGTACGTTTTTTGGAATAAATATGGACATGGTTTGCTAAAATATTTCATATAGAAGCATTGATATTTGATTAGGTAATTAGTTATGAATGTAATTTTGAAATTAAAAATTGCCATTCTTAGGCTTAAGTTAATAACATATTGAATCTTTAATGTGTTAGGAACGTCATTACAAAATTTAATATGTAATTTAGAATATTTTTTAAAGCAAAAATATAATTTATATTTTTTACAATCTATATTTATTAAAATATTTAAATGCTCTATTTTTAATTATTTACTATCTAAATCAGCCATTACCTTTTTTTTATTAAAATACCATTTTGAATTTATGTCAGATTTGGGGGCACAATTATGGTTTTTTTCCAATTAAAATATTAAAGTTTGTTGTGTATTAATACGTTCGAAAAAAAGAAAGAATGAAAGAAATTGAGCTTGTGACCCGTAATAATTCATCTTAAAACTCACCAATTAGTTAAAACTCAAGAGTGGTTATATATTTGGTAAATTATCTTTAATATAGGTAAATTTTATGTAAACAATGTAATAGTTTAAATATTTTCTAAAATCCAGTGGGGGCGCCCGCCCACACTGGAGTACATGTGGTTCCGCCCTCTGACTCAATATCAATCATTTCTCGAGCTTAAATCAATAGCGTGTTCGATATTTCCTGACTCCATCCTATCAGGCTTTATAGTTTTGATGTTAATGTTTATTTTCTAAATATTCCAACAGGAGTTAGCATCAATCTTTGTCTCCAATAATGCTAATATTCATGAGTTTTATGTGACGAAATAACTATGAGTCAAGCGGTAATTAAGTATTTTCCTCGCATCAGAATCAGGGTGCCCGCACATCCTGATTCGGGTGAGTTGACTAAGGGTGCGGGCTCGCAGTAACAACTTCTAGTGGGATGGGACACTGGGACGAGGAAATGCATTTAATTACCTATTGAATCTAAGTTATTCTAAAAACATGAGACTTACGGGTAGACTAAGGATAAGTATAATTACAAGTGTGTCTATATATGCTGCTTCTTTCCGATTATAGCCGTATGTTGAGACTATTTCATGGGCTTGAGATTGATACGACTCTTTGTTTACATGTAGATGGGGGACTCTGACGTATATTGGCCAGTCTCTAGCTCAGATAGCTCAAGTGAGAGTTGGATAGCGGATTCTATGAATTAGGGATATGAGTCTGACGAGACTGATCCAGAGGACATATTCACCGCCCCAGACCACATAGATTACGAGGAGGTTGAGTCTCAGGCATCTAATGAGCCTGAACCAACTATTGTTGATACAGAGAGCTTGGTTGGGGATTCGCTTGAGGTAGCAGAGATGGAGCCCTCTAGTACAATAAAAGAGGAGGCCGAAGAGGATTCACATATGGAGGTGCCTTTTGGGATGAAACGTGGGAAGATGACATGGACCTCTATGATGATCTGGACGACTGGTGCTGCGCAGGAGACAAATTACCGGGAGAAGACCCCGAAGAAGATATGGATGGTAGCGAAGATAGTAGCAGCACTAGCGGAGATCCAAGTGGGGATACTCTACCCTATGAAGGGTGAACCTTTGAGCCGACACTTTTGATGTATATATATGTATAGGCCTAGTATGTTAGATGATGGATATCCTTAGAGCTTGTTGTATATGCCTTGGCACATCTCGAATGTATGCACATGGGTTAGTCCAGATATCCAAAAGGTAGACATGTCAGTATAACATCTTCGTATCCATGATAGGATGTACCTATATATATATATATATATATATATATATATATATATATATATATATATATATATATATATATATATATATATATATATATATATATATATATATAGCAAGTTGCTTGTTTGCAAAAGTGATGTTGAATATGGTATTAACATGATTGCATGAGACTAAAATTTTATCCCAATTTATTTCTAATTGTGAAGTATGTTGATTAGACGCCCTTATCTTATAGGAAGGACGCATGGACCTAAATCAGCTACCACCTAATGAGTCCCTGTCGCTCGATATGTCACACTACAATGTGATGGGGAGCATACACCCTGTGGACAATAATGAAGACTCTAAAGTTCAGATAAGAGGAAATGAGGAAACTCCAGGGGTGATGCCGGAGTGGCTCGCACAGTTAATGACCAGAGCGAGTAATAACAACTCCCACCGAGCATTGGAGCAGTTTCAGAAGATGAAACCGCCTGTATTTGAAGGGGAGGCGGACCCCTTACAAGCCGAAGCATGGCTTCTCCAGATAGAGAAGATCCTAGACGTTATAAACTGCACCGATGAACAAAGGGTATCTTTCTCTTCCTTTATGTTCCAAAAGGAAGCAGGACATTGGTGGAGGGCGGTGAAGCATAGTATGAGAAATACAAGGGAATCAATCACTTGGGAATTCTCAGTGAACAAATTCACTGAAAAATACATCCCGGAGACGGCCAGAGATAAGATGGCGTTAGAATTCTTGGAATTACGTCAAGGCTCGATGAATGTGTCTCAGTATGATCAAAAGTTCACTCAATTATCCAGGTATGCTGATGCCTTGGTAAAGAGTGAAGCAGAAAGGACGAAGAGGTTCGTGAAGGGCCTAAGATCAGAGATTCGAGGCCGATTGATTCCGTTACAACTGAAGAATTATCTCCAAGCTGTGGAAAGAGCTTTGGAGGTAGAAATGGATATGCAAGAAGGTCAGGAAGACTGGGTGGAGGAAATTCCCAACTCTAAGCGCCCCCGATATCAAGGACCCTCAATGATGATGGCATCAGGATCCTCCAGTGGCAAGGGGTTTTGGTTTAATACCACTTTTCAAAGGGGAGGAGGGGCCAGGAGAACATGGTTGAGGAACAGAGACACTCCCTCGAAAACACAAGCTACCTCTGTGTCCCATACTAGAATCTCGGAGGCTCCTTGGTGTCAGAGAAGCAGAGTAAACCATTTTGGAAACTGCCTCCTAGATAGAGCTTGCTTTAATTGTGGAGGGGGTGGGACATTTAAAGAAAATTGTTCGACAAGGCGCGAAAGCCAAGGGCAGAGTAGAGGAAGTAGGAGGCCAACCATGAGGACGAATCCTCCCAGAGGACAAGCCAGTAACTTCATGCAGCCCAGTAATGCCCCACGTCCTGCTGCAACTTAGTCATCGGTTCAGCAACCACGGGTGCAAGGAAGAACTTTTACATTAACCCACCGGGAAGCAATGGCCTCAAATGCAGTGGTGGAAGGTATGATCTCCATATCAGGACATATTGCCCATGCATTGTTTGACCCTGGAGCTACTCATTCATTCGTATCTAGTGCTTTTGCTTATAAACTAAATCAAGTATCAAAACCCTTAGGATTTCAGTTGGTTGTATCCACACCCATAGGGGTAAATTTGATAGCTAGCACTAGATATGTGAATTGTGAAGTGATAATTGGAGAAATGAAAACATCTATTGATTTGATTAAGCTAGGCGAAATGGAGTTCGATGCCATACTAGGAATGGACTGGTTGTCCGCCTATAGTGCTCATGTGGATTGTAATAAGAAGAGGATTATCTTTAAAATGGAAGGGGCTCCGGAGTTTATTTTTGAAGGAGTAAAAGTTAGTCATGATATACCTCACATATCAGCCATCAAAGCTACCAAGTTAATGAAACAAGGGTGTCAAAGATTTTTGGCTTCAGTTTTGGATACCATCAGGACTGATATAAAAATTGAGACTATTCCAGTTGCGAATGAGTTCACTGATGTGTTCCCGGAAGATTTACCAGGCTTGCCCCCAGATAGAGAGGTAGAATTTACAATAGATGTAATAGCCGGTACTGCCCCAATTTTTAAGGCACCATATCGTATGGCCCTTGCAGAAATGAAAGAACTTAAGACTCAATTGCAGGACTTATTAGACAAAGGGTTCATTCGGCCAAGTGTATCTCCCTGGGGAGCGCCAGTACTATTTGTAAAGAAGAAGGATGGGAGTATGAGACTATGTGTTGACTACCGGGAATTGAATAAGGCAACTATCAAAAATAGGTACCCTCTTCCTCGAATTGATGACTTATTTGATCAATTACAAGGGTCTTGTGTATTTTCTAAGATAGACCTTAGATCGGGGTATCATCAGTTGAAGGTCAAACCTGAAGATGTGTCCAAATCGGCTTTCCGGACAAGATATGGACACTTTGAATTT
Source organism: Agave tequilana (assembly GCA_038442645.1). Taxonomy (NCBI): domain Eukaryota; kingdom Viridiplantae; phylum Streptophyta; class Magnoliopsida; order Asparagales; family Asparagaceae; genus Agave; species Agave tequilana. The sequence goes on from JAVJIF010009732.1 coordinate 31,137, forward strand.
CTAGTCATGCCTTTTGGAATCACTAATGCCCCGGCAGCATTTATGGACTTGATGAATCGGATGTTTCAACCATATCTAGACCAGCTTGTAGTGGTATTCATCAATGATATTTTGGTCTATTCAAAGAATAAAGAAGATCACGAGAAACATCTTAAAATTGTCCTTCAAATTTTGAGAGAGAAGCAACTCTATGCAAAATTGAAGAAATGTGAATTTTGGTTAGAGCAAGTAGGGTTTCTTGGCCACATTATATCCAAAGAAGGAATATCAGTAGACCCGATAAAAATTGAAGCAATCCGAGACTGGCCTAGACCCACTAATGTTACTGAAGTTCGAAGTTTCTTGGGATTAGCTGGGTACTACAGAAGATTTGTGAAAGGATTTTCTCTAATTGTGGCACCAATGACCCAACTAATTAGAAAGAATAAGAAGTTTGCATGGGGGAAAGAACAAGATAGGAGCTTTCTGGAGGTTAAAACTAAGCTGACATCTGCCCCTATTTTAATTATACCTTCGGGGACTGAAGGATTTGCCATTTATAGTGATGTATCAAAACTGGGATTGGGATTTGTGTTAATGCAACATGGAAAAGTTATTGCCTATGCATCCCGACAATTGAAGATCCATGAAAGAAATTATCCCACTCATGATTTGGAATTAGCCGCTGTGATTTTTGCTTTAAAGATCTGGCGACATTACTTGTATGGAGTGTCTTGTGAAGTTTTTACTGATCACAAGAGTTTAAAATACATCTTCACACAAAAAGAACTAAATATGAGGCAGAGGAGATGGTTAGAACTAATGAAGGACTATGATATTGCTATCCAATACCACCCTGGAAAGGCCAATGTGGTGGCTGATGCCTTGAGCCGGAAATCAGGAGGAACCATGGCCACTTTGATAACTCGTCAAGCAAGAATATTAAGGGATCTAGAAGAAATGCAAATAGAAGTGCGAGTCATTGATCCTTCTAATCCTAAGTATCAACTGAATCAAGTAAGTATTCAATTTAATCTATACGACAAAATCAAAGAGGCCCAACAAGGAGATACTCAAATAAAGAAGATTATGAAGAAGTACAAGAAGGAGAACTCAAGGAGTTTCAAATAGAAGATGATGTACTACGATTCGGACGCAGATTATGTGTGCCAGATGTGATAGAGATCAAAGAAGAAATAATGAAGGAGGCTCATAGTACACCGTATACAGCTCATCCAGGGAGCACAAAAATGTATCAAGATCTGCGTCATAACTTCTGGTGGGATGGAATAAAAGTAGACATTTCTAATTTTGTCCACAAGTATTTAGTCTGCCAACAAGTGAAGGCGGAGCATAAGAAGCCCCCAGGTTTGTTGGTGCCTTTATCTATTCCTGAATGGAAGTGGTGTCAAATTGCTATGGACTTTGTCACTGGACTTCCTCGGACGTCCCAAGGGCTAGATACAGTCTGGGTAGTGGTAGACAGACTTACTAAATCTGCCCACTTTCTGCCTATCCGGATCAATTATTCAATGGAAAGACTGGCTCAAGTATATATCCGAGAAATAGTTAAATTGCATGGAGTACTTGAGTCCATTGTATCAGATCGGGATCCTAGATTTCAATCTATATTTTGGAAGAGCTTGTCCAAAGCTATGGGCACTAAATTGCAACTTAGCACAGCAGCCCACCCCCAAACAGATGGACAGTCAGAAAGGACCATTCAAATATTGGAAGATATGTTGAGAACTTGTGTACTAGATTTGGGGGAAGTTGGGACAACTATTTGCCTTAGTGGAGTTTGCTTATAATAATAGTTATCAGTCCACTATTGGTATGCCTCCATTTGAAGCATTGTATGGTAGAAAATGTAGATTACCAATCTGTTGGGAGGAAATTGGGATAGAAGACTGTTTGGCCCTGATGTGATTCAAGAAGCTACTTAGAAGATCAAGTTGATCAAGGAAAGGATGAAAGCAGCCCAGAGCAGGCAGAAAGCTTATGCAGACAATCGCCGCAGACTACTGGAGTTTGAGGTGGGGGATAGTGTTTTTCTGAAGGTATCTCCAATGAAGGGAGTAAGACGCACCGGCGGTAAGAACAAATTAGCCCCTAGATATGTGGGTCCATTTAAAATATTGGATAAAATTGGACCGGTTGCTTATCGTTTGGCCCTACCTCCTGCCTTGGAGAGGATGCACAATGTATTTCATGTCTCTCAGCTGAGGAAGTATGTGCCCGATCCTGATCACATCATCTCCTATGGACCTCTACAAATACTAGAAGACATGTCTTACACGGAAGAACCAGTGCAAATTCTTGATCGCAAGGAGAAACAATTGAGAAGTAAAAATATTTCCTTGGTCAAGATATTATGGAGAAATCAAAACATAAAAGAAGCTACTTGGAACTGGAAGAGGAGATACAGAAGGCCTATCCACATTTGTTCCAAGGTACGTTAAGTTTCGAGGACGAAACTTCCATAAGGAGGGTAGAATGTAACACTTGTCTTAATTAAGCATCCTTTTCCTAAAATATTGATACTTTAAGGGGTGATGGGAAATAGTATTCATGCTAGATACCTTACTTATTACCATGTTTATTAGTGTGAAGGTACATAAGTAGGTATGTATGAGAATGAATATATTAGTATGTATATACCCATGTATGTAGATATAGGAATGAATACACCACATGTTGTTGACTTTGCCACCATCTCTCTCACCATACTTGGGGGTACATGTACCTCATGAAGAGGGGGGGCATGGAGCTTTGTTATAGGGCATGGTATAGGGTAGAGTGATGAGTTAGAGAGGGACACTTGTCACATTTCTGTGGAAGGAAAGGGGCTATAAATAGGGGGGATGAAGAGAATTATCTCATTTGATAAAACCTCTCTCTCTCTTCATCCAAATTCCCAAAACTCTCTCCCTCTCTTTCCTTTTTCTGCAGCCAAAAACCAGCAGCAAAAACGCCCAAAAACCGCAGCCAAAAACCAGCAGCAACAGCAGCATTCTCTTCACAAAAAACCCTATTTTTTCCTCTCAACTCCCCACAAACTTTCCTTCAGTCCATATACAAGAAAAAAGTTCCGTTTTCCTGTCTTAATTCCTCTAAGAAACCGATAGAACGAGTCAAAGGGTGATCTAGAACCAGAAGTTGGGGGGGAAGTGTCATTGGTTGAACGGTAAGAAAAACACTTCTAGAACTCTACCCTCTTGTATTATTTTCTTTAATTATGAACTAATATTGGCGTTGTTATGACTTGTAGACTCCGTAGTAGCGGGAAATCAAGCTTGAGAAAGAACTTACCACTTCAAAGGGTGAGTAGAACATATGGATCCTAATGACATGATAAGTAGAATAAAGTTTGGAAATGAAAGAAATCGTAAGGGATAAATAGACATAAAAGTGAAGGATAACTTCATGAGTATAAATTATAGATTTTTTTGTGTATACATAGTCTTATGGCAATCTCGTAAGAGTTAAGCTCATGGGTGTTTAATACGGTAGTCTACTACATGTTTCTAGAGAAAAAGTTCTATAGATAAACATGACACTTGATACCATGCATATATTTTTGGTCATGCATATTTTGTGATGACGAGATGTTGGCTACCTCTTAAAGACTCGCATATTATGATTTCACTAATAGCTACTCATTCATGTTAATGAATCCCATGATATTGACATGTGTTAAAGTAAAGACTACGAAGCTTGCATGTTGTCGTTACTTTATGTATCTTTGCATATTGATAGTATATGATGAATGTGATTGTTATATTTTGGAGGAAGGGACCGGGTTGAACCGGAGGTGTAAGTAGGGGAGATTATACGGTAATGTATAGGAGGAAGGGACCGGGTTGAACCGGTGGCGGTGGAAGGAGGAAATTATTGCGTTGAATGACGTATAGGAGGAAGAGACCGGGTTGAACCGGAGGAGACCGAAGGGGGAGCCCAGTGTTAGGGTTAATAAATACGTAGATGTGGCTAAGATAGAAATTCTATGTTGAAATCATATATAAATCCTTAAATATTGAATCTGGAATAATTCCTTACCAGGCAAATTTCAGTAGTATTAGTCGACTAAGTCCCTGGGATAAGTCGACTATAGATGTGATATATGGGCAGACAAGCTGCTGGAAAACATTGTTAGTCGGCTACAGATAGACTGTAGTCGACTATCCCCTGTTACAGAGAACAAACAGAGAGTTAACAACTTGTTTTAGACATAAGTTAGTCGGTTACAGTTGGCTTATAAGTCGACTAGTACCTAGTGTAGTCGACTACACCAGAAAGGGTAGTCGACTATAATTGATTATAGGTGACAAATAGAGAGTATCATACCCTTTTAACCTACACATAGTCGACAATAGGGGACCTGCAAGTCGACTAGTACATAGAGTAGTCGACTATACGGGTAGGGTAGTCGACTACATAATTCACTGGCAGGCAACAGAAAAGCAGAAACTTTTGGGTCAAACCCAGTCGACTATAGTTATAATATTAGTCGACTTATAAGTAGTATTAGTTGACTATAGGATGACCTAGTCGACTAATAAGCCTTGTTACTGTGTTCTGGTTGGGTTCTCAGCTAATAACAAATTTTATAAAAATGGTATAAAGACACACTTGTCAACCTGATAATTTAGCCCATGTAGACCTACTTAATAGGCATGCTTAAATATTGTTTTACTCACTGAGCTGTCAAGCTCACTCTATTTCTAATTCCACCTCCAGGTTTGGACAAGGGCAAAGGACCCGCTTAAAGACAATGTGCGGGACAAGCGCCATCGGAGTCATTGCATTAAAGTTTGCTTTTGATATGTATATGGCTGTATATAACTATGCGTACTCTTAGTTGGATGTTGTCATTAACTTGTAAACTTTAAAGTGCCTGGTGTTAGACTCTAACTTTGTTATATATACTTTGGTACAGTAATATAATTAGACTGCGTTTTCGGATGGGTTATCGGACCATATGTGTTGGCATGGTAAGTCATGTTTAGATCATACATGTTATCCTAGTGGAGCTTAATGTATAGTATAGAGCATTCTGATGTTAGTAATGGAAGTATTATATCATGATGGGTCCCACGCTTGAATTATATGAGATAATTGTGGTCAAACGAAAATTTTTTTTTAACTGGGACCGTTACAATACTAGCATGGCAAACATGTGTGTCTAAATCCTTTTTCAAAGAAACATTTTTATTTGAAACAATTTCCAATTCCTTTGAAATAGAAGCAATTTTTATTTTCAAGGAATCATTCTCTTTTACAACAAAATCAAGTTTTGAAGACAAGATCTCATTTTTCTTCAAAACCTCATTGCAATCATTTTTATTTTTCAAAATCTTATTTTCATTTAAAACAAGTTCAAGTTGGATTTTCAAAGGGTCACACTCATTTGAAATCTTAACCTTCTCTTGTAAAGCCAACTCAAGTTTTGAAAACAAATCCTTATTTTCTTTATTTAATTTACAAGTTTTCTTTTTCAAAACTTTATATTTTTCTAAGAGGTTTTCACAAACAATAGATAACTCTTTATTTAATGCATCGGCATCCATACTATCAAGATCATCAATGAAGAGCTAGCACTATCTAGTTGAGTATTCGAATGTACCTCAAGGGAGTCATTCCCTTGGACCATGTAGCATAGTTGTTCGGATTCATCCTCACTAGATTCATCCTCCACAATGGTTGGCGTTTGGAGCTTGGAGGAGGTCAACGTGTTCCACATTGCAAAGGCAGAATCACAGTTAGAAACCATCATAAGATATTCTTTATTAAGCGTGCTTCTAAGTGCCTCAAGGGTTTGTGCATTGGCCTCTATATGCTTGCTATTACCAAGATAGAATTTCTTGGTAGCGGCAAGGAAAACATGCAAGCCTAGGATTTTTAGGTACATACTCATCCTAAATTTCCACATGTCAATGTTGAAAACATTAAACATGGGAGGGGTCAAGTAATCCATGAGTGCAAACAATATGTGTGCAAAAGCAAATGTAGGTTAGCAAAACCAAGATCACACTCCTAGGTGGTTAAACCTAATATCAGGAGCATAGGCTCTGATACCAATTGAAAGTACACTTAGAGGGGGGTGAATAGGTGTACGGCTAATCTAATGAACAATAATGCGTAAATTAAAACCTATTTGCAACACACTTAGTATAACCAACGAGTGTAGCCGAATTCCCGGTGAAGGGCTCTGAACTAACTCCTCTTGATTCCTCTGAATAAGAGTTGAGGTGTTATATGAAGCTCTCGTGGTTAAACACAAGTGAGGCACACAAACAAACACAACCAAGCATATAAGTGTGATATGACAATATGAATCAATGCAAGGCACAATATAAGAGAGAGTTAGAGAAAGTGGATCAATCGCAAATTCCAAGATATGTTTCGAGGTTCGAGCACACAGCTCTATGTCGCCGCCTTCACACAGAAGGATTTCCACTAACTCGTCTACACAGGACTTCCCACACAGGGAACCTCCACTGAGGATTTTGGGCAATACAATAACTGGGAGTACACAACTCCTCTCTCAAATACAACACAACCTCTACCCTTAGAGGCTAGGCACAAAGCCACCACAATATCAACCTCACAATAGAGGGATAGGCACTTAGCCAACAACCACAATCTCCTCTACACTTAGAGGGATTCTAAACCAACATCCACACTCACCTCTACACAAGAGGGATTCAACAACAAGGAAAAGAGGTTTACAACTCAAGGTGATCACAAAGACCACAAACCCAATCTTTTCTCACTAAACAAAGATCCTATAGATAGGATAGAAATGATAAGCTCAAGTGTGAGAAAACAAAATGTTTGGAACAAAGAAAATGCTTGGGAAAAATTCCAAATAGATATAGAATTTTTAGACCAAAAACCAATTCCCAAAAGACTATATTTTCTTTGAATTTCCAACACTTTAAAAACAAATAAAGAATAAGAATTTTGAACCCAAAAACTTTTGCTGAAAAAACTCTTTAAGTATGTAAATTTTTCTCTCTTGAAAACTTATCGAAAAACAGCTCTTGAATGGGGTATTTATAACCCCCAAGAAAATCTGCCCGTTGGCAGCTAAAAAGGGCCAGAAGGCCCTTCCAGTTGATCAGCCGGTCGACCGGCCAACGGTCGACCGCGCGCGTCGACCATGCCAGATCCAGAGAGCAATTGCTCTCTGGCTAGTCGACCGCCCGGTCGACCGGGCCAAAGCTCACGACCGCCCGGTCGACCGTCCCCACCCGAGAGTGGGGTGACTTCAGTCGGTCGACCGGCCAAGCCAACTTGGCCTTTGTGCACGTCTCGTGCACATCGGTCGACCGGTCCGGTCGACCGACTACTGGTCCGGTGGACCGCTAGAGCCTGGCAGGGACATTTCAGGATTTAAAAACTGGTCTTTTTAACTTCAAATAAATCCCATAAAATCACATAAATTTCACAAAAATCAGTTCTTGTATTATCTTTGAAATACAAATATGTGAGACGAAAATTCAACACATATTTCAAACTATTTGAACCATTTTTGTGACTTGAAAATTTTGCCTTAAACCAAAAACCGTATTTTTCAAAACTTGAATTTTTGAAATGGAAATCCGATATTTTCAAATACATGTAAATACAAAAACATGATATTTAAACAACTTTAAAGAATATAATATATGGATAGAATCCAATATACATGAAAGAGATATATATCAATATTTTTTGACATTAAATCCAAAAATAGGTTTTGTCTAAATATAAAAACTCCAAACACATGAATAGTGTATCAAATTAAGTTTTTCTACGAATATGAAGCATACATGTATATAGATCAAATCTAATATACATTAAATCATGTAAACTTGTTTTGATTCTATCTATTCATGAAAACCAAGATCGGTTAAACCGAAAATCAAAACCAATAAACATGAAACTTAAAACATGTGTGTGTTGTGAACTTGAGCATATCACACTATCTAATCTTTACAATGGATCTAAACTAAATCTTAACTAAACAAACCGAAGCCTTCTTGTAGAACGCCGTCTCCAAGTCGACTCGATCCAAACGCGATTCCCCGAGCTTGACTCCAACCGAGTGCTAGGTATGAACTTGATGCTCGAGCTCTTGAATCACCATGTGAAAGCTCCAAAATATCTTTGTTGAAGCTAATCACTTACTAATATCTTGGTTAAATATCTGAAACTAAATATCACAGATTATTAGTAAAGTATAACTACATGAGTTAATCATGATCAAAACTAGAGTGGAAGGCCTCTGGGCCAACTGAAGTCTCTATGATCATCAGTAGGTAACCTTTCTTTGTACGTTCTATTTATTTGTGGGTTTGATAATCATCTTTATTATATTATCGATTATATATGCTATCATAAGTACTGTGAGACTGCGAAATTTTATTAACCCTGTGATTGTTGGTCATAGACATTGATTATATAAGCTTTGTCATCTAACTAAGTAATTGCATCATTTTATTTTAGATTTGGAATAACACGATTGCAGCTGTACATTTTGTTAAATTCATCTGTTTGCATATTAGTTTTAACTATTTTCTTACCCACGATCATTTTGCTGTGAACTGTAATAAAGTTTATTACATCATAGATCTCCAATTCACACAAGTGCACACATTTCACATCATTTTGGTATCAGAGCACGGCTAGGATAAAATCTGCGTCATGTAGGCACTTATTAGAAAATTTTTCTACTTTCTTGCACTTAAAATAATTGCATTTAGATTTAAAAAAATCATCTAACTTAGATTGCAACTCTTCATCTTCATTTAAGTTTTGTGTAGTGCATGCCCACCCACAGTGGTCACCCATATCTATTAGGAGAGTTTAGCAAATCTCACACCACCCAAATGGATTCCTAACAGATTGCAACAATGTTCACTGAGATAAATGCTAAGCTAGAAGCCCTTCAAATATTCGATGAAAGGCTGATCAAAGTAAAAGCAATGCGTGAACCACCTGAGTTACCCACAGGTGATCAAATCCTACCGAGAAACAACTGACGTAATAACACCGATAATTCATGTAATCCCTATGCCCAATTCTGAAAAGCAGCAAGATCAATGTCCCCAACTCTGATGGACGTCACGACCTACAACTTTTCATAGATTGGACACTCTAACTAGATAGGTACTTCACATGGTACAAACTTAATTAGTCTACAAAAGTTAAGTATGCCACAATGAAATTGTCTATCCAAGCTAGTTAGTATTGGACCAATCAAAAAAAGCAGGCGTACAGCCTGTTGACCACCGATTGACACATGAGATAGGATGAAAGTGTAAATCACCTAGAGGGGGGGGTGAATAGGTGATAATGCTAATCTAGAAACTAAATGCGCTAAATGCGGAAGATTAAAAACTAATTAGCAACACACTTAGTACAACACACAAGTGTAGCCGAATTCCTGTGAAGGGCTCTGGACTAACTCCTCTTGATTCCCCTAAATATGGGTTGAGGTGCTATATGAAGCTCTTGTGGTCAAGTACAAGTGAGGCACACACAAGCAATCCAAGCATATAATGAATAAGCAATATGAAAAAAATGCAAGGCACAACACAAGCAAATATGATATGATGCTAAGAATGATGCTATGCACAACACAAATAGAGAGAGGGTTAGAGAGACAATGGATCAAACGCTAACAACAAGATATGTTTCGAGGTTCGAGCCCCTAGCTCTACATCCCCGCCTTCACCGAGAAGGATTTCCAATCCACTATCTCCCACCGAGGGAACCTCCACCGAGGAGGATTTGTTACAACACTAGAAGTACCGAACTCCTCTCTCAAACACCGCCTCAGAACCGAGGGGTAGGCCCGTAGCCAAACAACAACCAATCCACCTCACACTTGAGGGATACAAACCAACAACCAACTCCACCTCACCAAGAGGGAGTAAACACCAATCTCCACCTCTACCAAAGAGAGAGCAAACCAATCACCTCAAATCCACAACCTCAACCTTTACAAAAGAGGGAGCAATCACCCGATCAACCTCTACCAAAGAGGGATACAACAAGAGCAAGGGTGTTTTACAACTTGGAGGCTACAACGACCTCAAACAATCTCTTTTTCCACTAAACAAAGATCCTAATAAATTAGGATAGAATGATAGCTCAAGTGTGGAAAACTAGGTGTTTGAAAAATAGAAACTCAAAGAAAAATACTTGAGAAAACTCTTGTAAAAGATAGAAAATGAAAGTCAAGACAAATCTCCCAAAATACTCTTTTCTTTGATTTTTCCAAAAACCTAAAACAAATAAGATTGGAAGTTTAAAGCCCAAAAATACTTTTGAAAAGTTGTTTTTAACTCTAGGAAAACAGTAATTTTTCTCTTGTAAAAACCTTAGCCAAAATCCCAAAGAAATGGGGTTTATATAGGCCAAAACAGAAACTAGCCGTTAGGCTGATCTGACAGCCTGACAGGCTAGCGGTCGGCCGGCCCGGCAGACCGCCAACGGTCAGAATTATGACGGTTGGGCAATCCGGTCGGCCGCCCGGCCGACCGCCCAGATACAGAGAGCAAAGCTCTCTGGTCCGGTCGGCCGCCCGGCCGGTCGTCCCTGTGTCTGTCAAACGTGCACAAGCCTGTGCACGTCGGTCGACCGCAATGGTCGACCGGCCTTTGGTGCGGTCGACCCATGCGGTTGGCCGACCTGGCCTGTCAGCCACAGTCTTAAGTCAGAAAAATGTGTTAAAAATATTTCTAAAAATTCTTTTAAGTCTTGTAAAAATCCCCAAAAATAGTTTTAACATTTTGCATTGATATATAAACATATGATAAAAATTTCAACTCAAATATCAAGCAAGTTAGACTATTTTTGTGTCTTATCATTTTTACCAAAAACCAAAACTTGTTGAGCTTTGTTCTTGTTATCGTCCGCTCGGGTGGGTTCATTCTACCGACAAATCCTGGTGGGATAGGATGGTTGGATTTGTTCTTGTTGAGCTCGGGGCTCTGCTGCAGCAGGTGGAGTTATATCACTCAGTCAGGGCCGTACAGTTTGGCCTCCCGCAAAGTTTTCACAATTTTTATGGTGTCTTGGAGCACTATAATCCTTTGCCGAGCACATTTTTTACTCCAGTCGGAGAGATGGGTTCGATCTTTATGAACTATATGATGTCTCGGGGCTTGTTATGATAGATGCCCCTTATGAAGAATACGTCCCAACTTTTAAGGAGCTTCACCTTCTGAAGAAAGAGGACCCTCAGGTGTATGAGACATATTGGGAAGTGTTGTGCCATTTTCACATCTGCGGCCAAACATCCTCCTGGAGGAACAGGAGTGTTAAGCAGATGTCCTAGGCGAGCTATCTGTTCAATGGCATAAATGAGAAGGATAGCCCGGTGACTAGTTTGGCCCCTTGCACTGACGAGGAAATTGCTGAGAGGATCGATGCCTCTGTAAGCTCTTACACACTGAGTCGAATGAGGATACTTTTAGACCTGATATGGTCTTTGAAAGTTTTCATCACCAGGACCGAATTCCCATTTCTGACCGGATCCTATTGGCGGGCTTCCTTATGTTATGGCTGAAACGTTGTGTGGTGCCAACATTGCCGCATGAAGTAATTGTTGCTGATGTGGTATACCTGGCGATTTTGTTCGCCTATGGAAAGTCTATCGCTCTCCTTCCGGTGATGGTAGCTGAAATTCAGAGTGGGTTATGGGCTTTAGTTAAAAGCCTGTGCCAAGTGGAGACCATTATCGACTCCAAGGGCAGGCCTGAAGTTGATTCAGAGGGAAGGCCGAGAGTGAAGACCCCTAATCCCAGGATCGAGCTTCCATATACGTACTTGATGGCTTGGTACGTTATACACTGCCCTTCACTGATGACGGCGGTGCCTCCTTCTGCAGGTTTTGTCCCCTTCGTGCAGAAGCTGAAAAATTTGAGCTGGTCTAACTACTACATGTTCTTTGTTCGGAAGTGTATTCTGAATTCTTTGAACTATCAGCTCGATCGTTGCTTCCCAGAGATTGCTGGCGCGTCTTACGGGGATAAATTTACCGACCTTGCGGGACCAGATGATTTCACAAGACTGCCATCGGGAGTCTTCTGGTGGCTGATCAATATTCGGCCCAGATATCTGATCTTCCGGCAAGGAAATTCGTGTACGATCGAGCCCTACATGCCGAGTTATTTCGCTTAATAGTTTGGCTATGATCAATTGTATATCGCCAACCCCAATGTTGACCTCTCCTTTAGCGGAAATTTATTTGAAGGTGCTCGGGCATGGTACTACAGCGTGGCTGGAGGGACAAAAACTATTTCCAGCATTCCTCACAAGATGCCTAATTGTTATACCAGTCTCAGCTTCTGTACCTGGTACTCCCTGGCTAGTAAGATGCCTGTATTCAGAATAAATACCTTTTGTATTAAGAGCATCAAAGCGTCTTATAAGGACAAGTTGGAGTCCCACAAACGTGTGCGAGGTATGGACGAGTATCAGGCAGCCGAGAGGGAAACAGGAGGGGAATCAGGGATGGGGTCAAAGGCAGCAGCACCCAAGGGGCAGCCTGCTAAAAAGAGTCGGCAGGCTGTGTCCAAACATTCCCACGGCTCTGCTTCCAAGGGCGAGCCTATCCCAAAGAAGGCTAGAAGGGAATTGGAGGCTGAAGCTTCGATGCCCATAGTAGTTCCTTCTAGTATTGAGGAGCAGGGGAATGAAGAAGAAGAGGAGGAGGAAGTCCCTATCCTTCGCTCCCGCGGTCTGCGTAGCAGGGGCCTCATGATCTTGGAAGAAGGGGAACTCGCGGGTGAACTCGTCGTAGCTGAAGAGGTCGAGCGACCCGAAGTTGACTTGGTGGGTAGGGATGCGTTGAGATTCTGGGGGTCTCAACTCAGCCCGGGCCTTCTTCAGTTCATGAGAGAAGGGTTGAGGTGCAACAGCCTGGGTCTCCCCAGTGTATTGATGCCCGCCTCGCGGATTATTGATCCCAGCCCTACTACTGGGGTATTTAGTAGTAAGGTCTCGATTGCGGAGACCTCCTGTGTTGAGTTATTGTCTTCCTCGTCTGAAGAACATGGATATTATTCTGGCGAAGAAGTCAATTTTGGCGATGAACCCGCTCTTCCGGACACAAGTAAATTCTCACACATCACGGAGGTGTTGGCCCAAAGGCCTTCCACCCTAGTTTTGATGATGATTAACTCATGTAGTTATGTGTACTAATAATCTTGTGATTTTAGTTTTAGATCATTAATCAAGTTATTAGTAGGTGATTAGCTTCAACTAGATGATTTGGAAGCTTTCACATGTTGATTCAAGAGCCCTAGCGTCAAAGATCATATATAGCACTTGTTCGGTGGATCAAGGAGTTTTGGATCGAGTCGGCTTGGAGATTGCGCTCTACAATAAGACTCGGTACCATAGTTTCGTTTTGTGTTTAGATCCAAATTGTAAAGATTAGAATAGTATGATAATGCTCAAGTTCACAACACACACGTTTCATGTTTTGAATATTTGTTTTCGGTTTTTCGGTTTTAGGTTTAACCGATCTTGGTTTGCATGAATAGATAGATTCAAAACAAGTTTACATGGTTTAATGTATATTAGATTTGTTCTATATACATGCATGCTTAATTTCCTAGACAAACTTAGTTTGATAGTCTATTTCATGTGTTTTATGTTTTGGTATTTTTGACAAAACATATTTTGGAATTATTGACAAAAACATGGATATATATTTGTTTCATGTATATTGAATTTCTATCCATATGCATCATGCTTCAAAGTGTTTAAATATCATGTTTTTGTATTTGGAAGAGTTTTGGACAAAACATATTTTCTATTCAAAATCCAAGTTTTAGAAAATACAGCTTTTGGTTTTTGGTAAAAATGATTAGACACAAAAATAGTTCATATTGATTGATATTTGAGCTAAACTTTTTACCACATGTTTATATATCAATACAAAATGATAAAACTATTTTTGGTGATTTTTAAAAAAGATAAAAGAATTTTTAAATATGTTTCAAACCTAGTTTTCTGTTCCAGGCTTCAACCAGTCGACTAGTCTTCTGACCAAGTCGACTTGGCTGAGGTCGGTCGACCGACGTGCACAAATCTGTGCACGTTTGGCAGACACTGGACGGTCGACCGTCCAGGTCGACCGGGTCTGAGAGCAGAGCTCTCTGTTTGTTTGGGTCGACCGGGGCGGTCGACCGGTAGCTGCCAACGGGCAGAATTTGACCGTTGGACGGTCGACCGGCCTGTCGACCGGCAGTGCATTTCTGACATTTTCTGCTGCCAACGGCTATATTTTTTTGGGGGCTATAAATACCCCATTGGAAAGAGTTTTTCTCTAAGAATTTTTGTGCGAATTTTTCCTTACTCTCTGGTGTTTTCACAGCAATCAAAAGAAGTTTTTGGATTCAAATTGAACAATCTATTTGGTATTTTTGCTAGGGTTTGGAAATTCAAAGAAAAGGGTTTTTGGGAAAAAGATTTTGATTCATCTTCTATATCTTGGTTTCAGTTTTTCCCAAGAATTTTCTTTGTGATTTTGATTTCCATTCCATTGGTTTTCTCCACACTTGAACAACATCTACTTTCTTATTCTATAGGATCTTTGTGTTGGAGAAAGAGATTGTTTGTGGTTGTTGTTTAGACCACCAAGTTAAAAACCCAATCTTTGCTTTGTGCCTTGCCCTCATTGTGTTGAGGAAGTTGTGCAATTGGGTTGTATCCCTCAAGTGGTGAGGTGATCCTTGTTTGCTTTGTGCTAATCCCTCGGGTTGTGAGGTGATTGTTTGTTGGCTTGGAGTTGTGCCTCAAGGAGGAGGTTGTGTTTGTAAAGAGAGGAGTTGGGTACTCCTTGTGAGAGTTCTTTGTGGACTTGCTAGTGGATTAGAAATCCTTCGTGTGTCGAAGGCGGGGATGTAGAGCTGGGTGCTCGAACCTCGAAACATATCTTGTTGTTTGCGCTTGATCCATTGACTCTCTCTATCTCTCTCTTTACTTTGTGCCTTGCAACTATTCATATTGTGCATTCTTAATTGCTTGGCTTGGTTGTGTGTGCATCATTTGTAGATTGCACTTGAGTGTATTGCATTTAGTTTTTAAATTCCGCATTGAGTTGACTAGATTAGCATAATCACCTATTCACCCCCCCTCTAGGTGATCTTTCAATTGGTATCAGAGCTAGTGCTCCTGATATTTAGGTTTAACCACCTAGGAGTGAGATCTTGGTTTGCTAATCTTCATTTGCATTGTTCATTTGCACTCATTTAGTTTGCTCTCATGGATAGCCCTCCTATGTTTGACCATATTAGACTTGATGCTTGGAAGGCCAATATGAGTAGCTATTTGAAAAGACTAGGACATCTAGTTTATCAAGCCTCCACTATGAAATCATTCCCTAATAGTAGCAAGCATAAAAAGGCTAATGCATTAGCACTTAGAGCACTCAGAGCATCTCTTAGTGAACATCTTTTACCGGTGTTTGATCGTTATGACTCGGCTTTTGCAGTTTGGAGCTTATTGACGTCTCCCGAGCTTCCAAGGATTATCAACAAGATGAGGAGATCTATGAGAGAAAAGTTCGAAGAGCGTTGCCTCATGGTCCAAGGGAATAACTCCCTTGAGATACAATCGGATTCTCAATTAGATAACAGCTCTAGTTCCTATTGCCATGGTTGTTTTGAAGTTCAAACTTTAAATTTGGAACTTGCTCAAAAGCTTGAAAATTTATTGGAAAAACACAATCTTTTAAAAGAGGACAACCTTGTTTTGAAAAATGAATTAAAGGATTTGTGTTCTAATTTTGAATTGGTTTTGCAAGAGAAGGAAGAGATTACTAGTGAACGTGACTCACTAAGATCTCAACTAGACCTTGCCCTTAATGAGATTGATGTTTTGAAAAACAAAAATGATTGTAATGATGTTGTGAAAAACAATGAGATTTTATCTTCTAAGTTGGATTTTGTTTTAAAAGATAACCTTGTTTTGAAAAACAAAATTGATTCAATTACAAAAGAATTGGATTTAGTTTTAAAGAAAAATGAATCTTTGAAAATTGATATTGATTCTCATATGTGCCATGCTAGTATAACTTCTTCTTCTTCTTGTACACCTATTGCATGCTCCACTTTATCTTCCACTATTGAAAATGATATAAATGTTTTGAAGAAAAGTGTTGAATGTTTGGGCTCCACTTTGAGCCAATGCACATTGAATCATTCACATTTGGAAACCTTAGTTCGCAAGAAACAAGGTCCATCTTTGCATGCACACTCTACACGGCATACACATGCTTTCCACGGACACAACCACAACATGTATGCTCATGTGTACACTTGTACACATCGTGGCCGAAAAGATCATCTTGCTAAATTTTCCTATGATCGTTTACATATTGAAAATTTAGCAAATAATCTTGTTTGGGTTAGAAAAGAAACTAACCCCTATGGACCCAAAAGAAAATGGGTACCAAAGACCACCTCTATGCTTTTTGATGTAGGTGGGAGCTCTCGCATCACGTGAGAGTATTGGTGCCTTGAGGTGGATGCGTTCTAAGCTTAAAAGAGAACCATTTGGATGCTTCACTCTCAAGGGGATTTGGTGGGAGGACCACCGTGGTTTGGAGAACTAGAGATGCACCTTCATCGGTTTTGGTATCATTCTCTAACTCGCATATTTATTTACATGCTTTTTTTCATGTTCATCAATTTATAGCATGTATTGTTTTATTGTTCATTATGCTTATGTCATGTTGATTAGATTAGTGTTATACATGTTTGGTTACTTAAGCACCCATGTTTTATATGAATCTATATTTAGTGTTCTCACCTTGTTTAAACTAACATGTATGCCCTAGATCTAATGCACATACATTTACGTAATGATCATCTGGATGTTTATGTTGTTTATGATTTTTTTTTTGTTGAATCGTGTTTTATTGTTTCATGATTAGTATGATATTTGCCATGTCTATTAGATTTATGCTTTACATGATTAGTTGTTGAGACACCCATGTTTAGTATGGACCCATATTTTGTGTTCTCTTTATATTTTAGCTATCATGTTAATCATAGATCTAATGCACATGTCTTAGTCATGCTAATCATATGGTTGACTATGACTTTTGTTTTAATAATTCATGTTTTGATTATTATGTTTATCATGTTGGGTTATGATTCCCGTTTTATGCTTCATGTTTTGACTACTTACTTGAATGATAAGTTTTCATTAAGACTAGGATTTATACTTGTACAACTAGTGAGCTACAAATAGACCTTTATATATGTTTGTGCTTGAACGCTCATTTGTATTCACTTGATGTAGTAGTATAGTCTAGTTTTGATGATTCTTGCATTTAACTTGTATTCATCATTTTTTTTGTTTTAACTTCATGTATATGTCCATCTTGTCCAAACTATTATTTATACATATACATCCTTGAGCCACGTGCCTTCATGCATATACCCTTGTGGACTCATTATGTTTAGGATATGTATGTATACTTTAGTTTGTACATGACATACATATGCCTTGAAGTTTAAATCGTTTTGAAGAATTTGATCATTTCAATTGGTGATCTTAATGATTTTCATATTTTTAGGTAATTTCTATTGGAAATGAAAATTTAGTTTTTCATGTGTTAATGTTTTTAAGGAATTTTACATGGGCTTAATTAAATATTTTCATGTTGATGTGTGTCACATTATACTTGTACACTCACTTTATTAGTTTACTCATGATTTGTTTTCATGAGAATTTGATATGAACTTTATGGACTTTGAGTGTTTAGTGATCATGTGATTTACATGTGTTTCATGAAAAACAATTTTATTTTATTCCTTGCTTGAAGGATTTCGTACTAGTTTTAAAAGTTTTTCCTATAACTAGTTCTTATTCTTCACTATGGTAGAGATTTTCAAACATACTACATTTTCAAATCTATTTTTAAAAATCACTACCTTCAATGGGAGGATGGATGGGAGATCATGTTCTTGTATGCTTTAAAATGAAAATCATTTAAAACTTGAACCATGATTGGGAGGCTAGATAATATGAGATATATATTTGATATTATTGTTATTTCAATTGGTATCATTGAATTCTTTCAATTGGTATCAATCTTGACATTTCTTGTATACTCATATATGTTTGTATGTATGTATGATTTCAATTCCAAGAATATTAATTTCTATTGGTATCTATTTTTCATACATATATATGTTTTATTTGTGCTTATTATATCTCTATATCCTTAAGCACAAAATCTTGTTTATGCTAGTGCTTGAGCTTCAATTTTGTTTCAATTGATTACTTTTAAATTGATATCAAGCCTGTGCATTATTTTAGTTGGTATTTCATAAAGGGGGAGAAAATTTGATTTTGTTTTTCAATTGGTATTTGATTCCCACTCCCTTACTTTATGATTGAAAATTTCAAATTGGTATCATATGTTCAAAATGAAAATATTTACAATTGGTATCAAAATTTTTGTTTAAGACATTCAAAATTTATTATGTTTAATTTCAAATGGTATCAAGATTTTTCATGTGTTTTTGTTTAAAATTGGTATCAATAATTTTTGTTTGTTTCCTTTATGATAGAAAATAGTCATTTCAATTGTTTATATGACTTTAAAAAGTAAAATACTATCTTTTGATATCAAGATGTCTTGTGTTTTAAATTGGTATCTAAAATTTTTTTAAAAGAAAAATACAAAAGTTTTGATTTATATTGACAATATGTAAGGAGAGCTTAACATCTCTTCTACATATAGATTCATGATGAGTGTATCTTGTATTGATGAGCTTAACATCTCTTCTTTGTGTGGTACACGTGTGTAGGGGGAGCTTCACATCTCCTCTTATGCATTACATAATGTGTGTTATGTGAATTAGGGCTTAACATCCCTCCTTCATGTAATGCATATGTGTAGGGAAGCTAACTTAGCGTCTTCCTCTTCATGAATGTATATAGCATATAACATGTATTGATCTTTATTTATTTTCAATTGGTATCAAGATGCTTCATTGACATATTTTCAATTGATATCCTAATTGATTGTCACCCCTTATTGACTTTGTTTTTTGTTTTAGACAAAAAGGGGGAAAATATTATTTTTATTAATTCGTTGTTTCGACCAAAAAGGGGGAGAAAAATTTATTGATTTGGTTTTGCTTTTACCCCTTATTGAAGATTGATTCTTTGTATTAAAAAGAGAGAAGATTTGTTTTGTTTTGGTTTTTACCCCTTTGTTGATGATTGACAAAAAGGGGGAGAAGTATTTTGGTTTATATATGCATGTTTATGTTTTGCATATATTTAGTTTAATTTAGTTTAATTTTAATTGATATCTAGAGTATGTTTTTGTAATTGGATGTTTTGTAATTGGTATCTAGAGCATGTTTTGTTTTAAACATTTCATTGGTATCTAGAACCTTTTATTGTTTATGCATAGATATGCTTGTTTCATGTTTCATGTTTAAGAGCCTTCATTGCATATTCATTATGTTTATTTGGTTATGCATGAGTTAAGGGGGAGCTTCTTTGAAGCTTAACTTTAATCCATGCATATATAACTCCATGAGTTTTGTCATCATCAAAAAGGGGGAGATTGTTGGCCCAAAGGCCTTCCACCCTAGTTTTGATGATGATTAACTCATGTAGTTATGTGTACTAATAATCTTGTGATTTTAGTTTCAGATCATTAATCAAGTTATTAGTAGGTGATTAGCTTCAACAAGATGATTTGAAAGCTTTCACATGTTGATTCAAGAGCCATAGCGTCAAAGATCATATATAGCACTTGCTCGGTGGATCAAGGAGTTTTGGATCGAGTCGGCTTGGAGATTGCGCTCTACAAGAAGACTCGGTACCATAGTTTCGTTTTGTGTTTAGATCCAAATTGTAAAGATTAGAATAGTATGATAATGCTCAAGTTCACAACACACACGTTTCATGTTTTGAATATTGGTTTTCGGTTTTTCGGTTTTAGGTTTAACCGATCTTGGTTTGCATGAATAGATAGATTCAAAACAAGTTTACATGGTTTAATGTATATTAGATTTGTTCTATATACATGCATGCTTAATTTCCTAGACAAACTTAGTTTGATAGTCTATTTCATGTGTT
Source organism: Agave tequilana (assembly GCA_038442645.1). Classification (NCBI taxonomy): domain Eukaryota; kingdom Viridiplantae; phylum Streptophyta; class Magnoliopsida; order Asparagales; family Asparagaceae; genus Agave; species Agave tequilana. The sequence continues at coordinate 51,234 of JAVJIF010009732.1, forward strand.
TTATGTTTTGGTATTTTTGACAAAACATATTTTGGAATTATTGACAAAAACATGGATATATATTTGTTTCATGTATATTGAATTTCTATCCATATGCATCATGCTTCAAAGTGTTTAAATATCATGTTTTTGTATTTGGAAGAGTTTTGGACAAAACATATTTTCTATTCAAAATCTAAGTTTTAGAAAATACAGCTTTTGGTTTTTGGTAAAAATGATTAGACACAAAAATAGTTCATATTGATTGATATTTGAGCTAAACTTTTTACCACATGTTTATATATCAATACAAAATGATAAAACTATTTTTGGTGATTTTTAGAAAAGGTAAAAGAATTTTTAAACATGTTTCAAACCCAGTTTTCTGTTCCAGGCTTCAACCAGTCGACTAGTCTTCTGACCAAGTCGACTTGGCTGAGGTCGGTCGACCGGGTCGGTCGACCGACGTGCACAAATCTGTGCACGTTTGGCAGACACTGGACGGTCGACCGTCCGGGTCGACCAGGTCTGAGAGCAGAGCTCTCTGTTTGTTTGGGTCGACCGGGGTGGTCGACCGGTAGCTGCCAACGGGCAGAATTTGACCGTTGGACGGTCGACCGGCCTGTCGACCGGCAGTGCATTTCTGGCATTTTCTGCTACCAACGGCTATTTTTTTCTGGGGGCTATAGATACTCCATTGGAAAGAGTTTTTCTCTAAGAATTTTTGTGCGAATTTTTCCTTACTCTCTGGTGTTTTCACAGCAATCAAAAGAAGTTTTTGGATTCAAATTGAGCAATCTATTTGGTGTTTTTGCTAGGGTTTAGAAATTCAAAGAAAAGGGTTTTTGGGAAAAAGATTTTGATTCATCTTTTATATCTTGGTTTCAGTTTTTTCCAAGGATTTTCTTTGTGATTTTGATTTTCATTCCATTGGTTTTCTCCACACTTGAGCAACATCTACTTTCTTATTCTATAGGATCTTTGTGTGGGAGAAAGAGATTGTTTGTGGTTGTTGTTTAGACCACCAAGTTAAAAACCCAATCTTTACTTTGTGCCTTACCCTCATTGTGTTGAGGAAGTTGTGCAATTGGGTTGTATCCCTCAAGTGGTGAGGTGATCCTTGTTTGCTTTGTGCTAATCCCTCGGGTTGTGAGGTGATTGTTTGTTGGCTTGGAGTTGTGCCTCAAGGAGGAGGTTGTGTTTGTAAAGAGAGGAGTTGGGTACTCCTTGTGAGAGTTCTTTGTGGACTTGCTAGTGGATTAGAAATCCTTCATGTGTCGAAGGCGGGGATGTAGAGCTGGGTGCTCGAACCTCGAAACATATCTTGTTGTTTGCGCTTGATCCATTGACTCTCTCTATCTCTCTCTTTACTTTGTGCCTTGCAACTATTCATATTGTGCATTCTTAATTGCTTGGCTTGGTTGTGTGTGCATCATTTGTAGATTGCACTTGAGTGTATTGCATTTAGTTTTTAAATTCCGCATTGAGTTGACTAGATTAGCATAATCACCTATTCACCCCCCTCTAGGTGATCTTTCAGGAGGAAGAGATACAGGGTTACGACCTTGTGACAGCTTCGCCAATAGCAACGATCGCTGCTACTGAAGGTGCTTTCTTTGCTCTCCTGAACTGGTTTCCCCTCAAGTTAGGAACGAGTTCTAACATTATCTTTTGATTTTCTTTTACAGGGCAGGCTGCCGGTAACTTCTCATATTGAGGAGATGATTCAAGAGTTGGCCCAACAGGAGGGTCTTGAGGCTTCTGTTACCGGAATGCCTCAGGAGAGTGCAGCCGTCGAGGTTGGTGAAGCCTCATCCCCACGTGGCCTATTCAGGAATTTACCATCTTCAGATTTTCAACTTGAAAAGAGAATACTGACGTATTGGATGTTCTCCTTCTTATCGTTATCACTAACATTTTAATGGTGCGGTTTGCAGAGAGCACTGGGGTAGCTCAAGTAGAGGGTCCTGCGGCAAGTATTGGCGCAGAAGATAGCACAGTTCAAACTTCAGTCGGGGAACCCAATACCGTAGGGTTTGCTGTTGCTTCTGTTGTAGTGGAAGCTGCTATGACAATAACTGTCCCGGAGGTCTCGGTAACTACCTCAGTATTTGACGAACCTATTGTCTACCTCACCCCTGCGCAAGTTGAACTGGTTCCTGTTTCTTATCTTGTCATGAAAAGGGGGTCTGGGAGTACATCGCAGGGTTATCTCCAGCTAACGACATCATGGAAGAGCTAGCACGTCAAATGGTGCAATAATTTTTTGCTTCTATGAGATCTTGTGTTGACCTGATCCTTTCTGGGGGCAGTTCTTTCGAGTTTGCCCAAATACTTCTCGAAAATTAGATCGAGAACATTGGTCATACTGGGAGTCCTTCACAAGCTAGGGCATGCCTGATGCTGGTTGAGCAGCTGGGGAACCACCTGAAGGAGCTCAAGACTCTGGAGAACGCTGGCTTGGTAGATGAGGCTCAGACGACACTGAGTAAGCTTCTTGCCGCTCAAGAACATGAGCGAAATGAGATGGAGGAACAAATAGCTGAAGAGGCCCCATCTCCAGCATTTCCAAGCTGACCACCAAAGACTGATTGGCGATTCCAAGGAATCTGAAATCGTCATACAGAGTACAGAGCAGGTTATTGCCACTGCTCGGGTTACCATTGCCAGGGCGCAAGCCTTGATTGAGGCCAATGAGCAGAAACTTGTTGCTGCTAGAAAAAGGCTAGAGGAGCTGGAAACTGCTAGGTCATAGGTTCAAGAAAACCTCTCTGCTCATTCCTCCAGATTAGAGTTTCTTCAGGCGCAACTGGCTACGAAGAGATTTTTGTCTGAGGAGGAGCTGCGGGTCCAAGCTCTAGTGGAGGCTGAAAGGGTACGTCAGCACGATATGCATCGCCTCCGGGAACAAATTCGTTCTTTGGCGAAGCAGGATTATTAGCCTTCTTCTCCTTTTTATATAGTTTTTTTAACACTCCATTTGTCAAATAAGAGTGTCTGTCTTACTTTTATCATTTTTGAATCAAATAATAAAATTCTTCAAAGTTTTGTTTCATCTTTATCCTTGCTGGCTGTAGATGAACTCGGTTTTCATAACCGTAATCCTTGGTTGTTTGTGAAAGCGCAGTCTTTAGTCATTTTCATGAATAATAAACTCAGGCTGAACTGAGTTCTTGAGCGAGACGCGGCTCTCATTTGTAGTGGAGACGCGATTCTGGGAGACGTGACTCTGACTCGTTAACGGAGACGCCGTTCAGGCTCGCCAAGGAAGACGCACGAAATTTTCTTTTTGATAAAGACGCGGCTTTGGCTTTAAGACAAAAAGGCGTTATTCTGAGACGCGAATTTATGTTCTTCAGTAAAGGGAACGCGACCTTCATACTTATGGAAGGACGCGGATCCATGGACGCGGCCCTTGATTCTGTCAGGATGCAGAATTCAGGATGCAGTGGAGACGCGGTCTTAGACTCCTCACGACTGACGTATAGATCTCAGCTAGTTGATGGGGACGCGGCACTGGCTCAATAGAGACGCTGCTCTGGTCCCTTGATAGAGAGCAAACTCAGGCTGTATTGAGTTTATGATGGAGATGTGGCTTTCATCTTACAATGGAGGCGCAGTTTTTGGGCTCCTCAAGAGTGAAGCGCGGGTCTTCGCTGGTTGTTGAGGACGCAAGCTTCAGGACGCAGTTTTTTAAGTTTTTTTAAATTGATGTGAACTCAAGACGCAACCTCTGAATGGACCCAATTCGCTGAGGAGACGCGGCTCTGAACCATTCCAAGAGACGCGGTCGCGGCCCTTTCAGAAGGAATGAAAGGAACACGACTTTCGGTTTCATGAAAGGATGCGGATTTTAGGACGCGACCTTTGAGTCTGCGCTTGACGCAACCTTCTAAGCGTCACATGCAGCCCGTCTTAAAGATCTGGTTGGACCTTTAAATGCCAAGTCGACGTTGACGATTGGGGACTTGTGTCCTCCGATGTTTCCCGAAGCGGCAATCCACGCGTCAGCTCCTTATTGGGCTTTGACGTTCGTGCAAGAATTAAGGCTGATGGCTCTAATTTTTACGCCATTAATTGTAAACCTCATGGCTTGCCTATAAATAGGACTCATTCCCTTAACAGTCCATTGCTCAGACTGTTTTCCTTAAGAGCACGCGTTCTGAGGGTCTTCGTCTTGACTTATTTTTCTTCTCTTCAAGGGAATATGAATAGCGAGAATTCAAAGCTTCCATGCTTTCCTTTAATCTTTTCTAAAGATTATCACTGTCAAGTGATTTCAAGATCAAAAAGCATCGCCTTAAGTGTCTTTTACTGTTGTGCCTTGATGCATAAAGTTCAACCTCTAGAGGGTTCTTCCGCGGATAGGAACTACATGTCGCCATGAAATACTCGGTCCCGCTAAGTTTCTGTTTTCTTATCCCTCAAAGAGATTCGATCTCTTGATCTTCTCTTGAAGTCTGACTGATGCGCCCGTTATTCAGATGTCGCGTCTTTTAGACTTCTTGATGAAGCACGAGTCGATTGACCTTGAATTTTAACTCAAAATCCTTTGAATGCGAGTGTGATGAACTCTGTACTTGGATCTTGAGATGCGAGTTTTGTACACAAAGCCCACATTTGAGGTTCTTGATTTAAAGAATCTTAATTCTTTCAAGGCCTCTGGACTTGGATGTGGCAACTCCCGTTTCTCAAACGCGGGTGTGGCGACTTCTGCGTCTGGTCTACCTTGCGTCTCGTATTTTGGACGCTGGTCTAAAATCTGACCTCGTTCAGATCTGTGCGCGTCTGAAGTTCACAACTTCAACCGTGTCTGCCCCTAAACTTTTTTGTTTCTGTCTTAACAGAATTTTAAGCCTTCTGTACCGGTTATCCCCGCGTCTGAAGTTTACAACTACAATCGCGTTTGCCCTTCAGCTTTTCTGTTTCTGTCTTAACAGAATTTTAACCTTCTGGTTTTTGTTTCTTGCAGGCAGTTTTAGTTAGTCTTTTGCATCTTCGCTCGGCCCTTGGGAGAATATTTTGACCAGCGAACTTGTTCGATGGTCGAGCACTGGAGAAATCAAGGCTCATGTTGATGGGCGAGGAGGATTTGTGCGACTGATGACATCCGTCAAGACCTTATTGGACATGATGCACCGGCACTGCCCCGGGTTTGTCATGGTCACAGTGGGTATGGTGGTGGATATGGTGGTGGGTATGGTCCTCTTGCCGGTCACGGGAAAGAGGACATCACCTATAAGATCTCGGATCCTCCATTCACCAATCTTACCCCCAGAAGTGACATCGACGAAAAACTGATATTCATTAGATGACTTTCTGGTGGTGGAGATGTTCATCAACGAAGGACTATGGCCCACACCAGTTGGTCGGGTGGAATCGGAATGTTCTTTTGAATTTCGACCTCAAGAAACACCATTATTCTTGGTTAGCAATGAGCTTCTTCGATGTTTACGTCCATCATGATGTAATCAGCATCTGAACGTCTTAACAGTGCTCAGCCCTTCTTCGGCGCTCTTCCAAACATCTTGTATTTGGAGTGGTGGGAATGCTTCAAGGAGTGAGTGCAACCTTTTACTGAGAGAGAGGGACTTCTTTGTACTCCTTTATTGTAACACTCAATCTTATTGTATAAGAGAACGCTTTGTATCACTTTCATATGTTTGAATATCAATAAAAGTGACACTTTTTCTTGTCTCCTTATATGTCTTGAATTCCTTTTTTTCGCATTGAAAATCAGACACATAGAAGTAGGAACTCTTGACTTGCTAAAAAAAATGTGATAATTATCTTAATGAGTTAAAGTTTAGGGAAAAATCTTGTTTCAGGAATTCAAGAATGTTGTCAGAGGTGTGATATTAACTTGACAGGAGTAGGATAGTTCTTGTGGACCTACCAATCTAAAAATGAGAATGACAAGTGGAATTTGTACCCTTACGGAGGACTACAAATGGGTTTTCATCAGAGGTTTGGCATTAACTTGACTAAGACTCAGTTGGGGATTTAATGAAAACACTGTTAGAGGTGTAATGTTATCTTAACAATATTTTTAAGTGGACTTGTTATTCTGTTGAAAAGAATAACAAGTGAGACTAGACTCGCGGGAGATCTAGGAGAACTTTTACTGTTAGAGGTGTGATATTAACTTAACGGGTTGAATTAAATCTTGTCAGGAATGTGATGTTAACTTGACAAGGATGTGAGTCAGAGGTGTGATATTAACCTGACTCAATGAGAGTTTCAGCTTCATTTGGGAAGACTGAAAGCGTCACTGTCATAGGTGTAATATTAAACTTGACAGTGAAGGTAATGCTAGAGGTGTAATTTTGAACTTGGCATTGGTTATCTCGACTTCGACAAGGAAGTCCGAGGGAAAGTCATGGCCATAGGTGTAATGTTGAACTTAGCAATGAACTGGACGCTAGAGGTGTGATGTTAAACTTAGCGTCGCTCATCTCAGCTTTGATACAGAAGCCTGAGGACTGTCAGAGGTTTAATATTGAATTTGGCAGCAACTTAATCACTGTTAGAGGTGTAATGTTAAACTTAACAGTAATTTGTAAGAGGTGTAATGTTAACCTAACAGTAATCAATTTGCGGTATGAGCAATCTTGAGGATTTGCCATTCTATTGATGGGAATTGACAAGTGAAGTTTTGAATGTCAGAGGTGTAGTGTTAACTTGATAAATTTGAAGACTTACTACTCCATATAGAGTTGAGACAAGTAAAATTTGTACTCGCTAGGGAGTGTTGAAATTTTTCGTTGTCAGAGGTATAGTGTTAACATAGCAATGATTGCATTTATGGACCTACCCTTCTATGGAAGAGAATTGGTATGAATTTTTAGTGGAAAGTAAATTGGACTGTTAGAGGTTTAATATTAACGTGACAGAATCCAGTTCATTTTATTAGGGAGATGAACATCGGTATTTTTGTGGTCCTACCATTCTGTGGGTGAGAATTGATAAGAGATTTTAGAGGAGAGAGTGGGACCAAGTCCACTAGGATTTTTAGCAAGTCCTCAGCTATCAACGGATTTGGTGTACCTTTACCAACTATCGTTTGAGTTGAGCTAGCCATGCTATTTCCCTCAGCATGATGAGTTATCGAGAACTTATGTTGGGCTTAAAAACCAACATTTTCCTCTATCCTTGGCCGTCAGAGGCGTCGGATGTCAGTCAGAAGATTAACTAAGCTAAAACTAAAGTTTCGCATTTTGTTTCTTTCTCAGTATTTACATCAAGCATCATGATGCGACCAGTGCTCGATCTAGTAAGGGAAAAAAACTCTTCTTAGATCTGGAATTTTGATCAGAGGTGCAGTATTAACTTGATCGGGGGAAGAGTGCTATCAAGGATAGTATTTCTGCAGGAATTTGCTGTTGATTGGCATCATGAGCGTATCACCGTCTGAAGTTATAAGGCAATATGCTCCATTTGAGTAGACTGACTCCACTACAAATGATCCTTCTTATTTGTGTTAGAATTTTCCTTTTGTCTTATGTGTCATTATCATAGATCTTCTGACAGCTAAGACAAGGTCACATTTCTTAAAAGTCCGCTCCTTAACTTTCTTGTTGAAGGCTCTGGTAATACGAGCTTGATAGAGCTCGATTTGTTGTTGGGCTTGCAGACGTTTATCATCTAAAGCCTCCAGTTCTTGGAGTCGCAGTTGATGCTTCTCCTCATTTGTCATCTCTGAACAAACACCTAGAGGGGGGGGGGTGAATAGGTGTATGTGCTAATCTAGAACTAAATGCAAAACTAAGTGCGCTAAATGCGGAAGCTAATGCAAATTATTGCAACACACTTAATACAATCAACAAGTGTAGCCGAATTCCCCGTGAAGGGCTCTGGACTAACTCATCTTGATTCCCCTTGAATGGGTTGAGGTGCTATGTGAAGCTCTTGTTGATTAAGTACAAGTGAGGCATACACACAATCAAGCCAAGCATATAAGGATGAATAGCAATATGAAATAATGCAAGGCAACACAAGCAATGAATGATATGACAATATGAATGAATGATGCTTTGCACAAATGTAAAGAGAGAGAGAGTTGAGAGACAAGTGGATCAAACACTAAGACAAGATATGTTTCAAGGTTCGAGCACCTTGCTCTACATCCCCGCCTACACCACCGTGTAGGATTTCCAATCCACTATACCGTCCACCGAGGACTCCCACCGAGGGAACCTTCATCGACAAGGATTTTTACAACACGGGAGTACCGAACTCCTCTCTCAAACAATTTCCTCACAACCGAGGGGTAGGCCCGTAGCCAATACAACCAACAACACCTCTACCGAAGAGGGTTTACAACCAAACTCCACCTCTCACTAGAGGGAGCAAACCAATAACCCAATTACACAACCTCAACCTCTACCAAAGAGGGAGCAACCAAGAAATCAAGAGTTTACAATAGGTGGTCTCTTTCAACCACAAACCTCTTTACTTTTTCTTTTTCCACAAAACAAGATCCTAAATAGATTAGGATAGAGGATATAGCTCAAGTGGAAAAACTAGGTGTTTGGAAATCAAGAAATCAAAGAAAAACACTTGGGAAAATTCTTGCAAAAGATATAGAATGAAAACCAAGACAAATCTCCCAAAATACTCTTTTCTTTGATTTTTCCAAAAACCTAAAACAAATAAGATGAATTCTTTTTGGCCCAAAAATACTTTTGAAATCTTTTAAAACACTTCAGAAAACTGAGAATTTTTGCTCTTGAAAATCTTGGAGAAAACCTCAAACAAGTGGGGTATTTATAGCCCCATCAGAAAACTAGTCGTTAGGCTGATGTGACAGCCTGATAGGCTGACGGTCGACCGGCCCGGTCGACCCAAACAAACAGAGAGCACTGCTCTCAGACCGGTCGACCCGGACGGTCGACCGTCCGGGTGACTCCAAACGTGCACAGATTTGTGCACGTCGGTCGACCGACCCGGTCGACCGACTTCAGCCAAGTCGACTAGGTCAGTTGACTTAGTCGACTGATTGAAGACTGGAACAGAAATCTGGGTCAGAAAAACTGGGAAAAATATTTTATAAAAATCTTTTATCTTTTCTGAAAATCCCATAAAACTTGTTTTAACTTTTTATATTGAAACACAAACAAGTGATAAAAATTTCAAGACATATATCAATCATATCAATTCATTTTTGAGTCTTGCAAATTTTATCAAAAACAAAACTTGTATTTTTATCAAACTTGATTTTTCCAAAACATGAATAGAATAGTCAAAATAAGTTTGTTTAAGAAGTTTAAGCATGCATGTATAAATAGAAACCATCTACTATACATATAAACAAATTAAACTTGTTTTGATCTATTATTCATGAAAACCAAATCCAAAACATAAAACTTGTGTGTGTTGTGCACTTGAGCATATCAACTATACTAAGCTTTACAAATGGATCTAAAACACACTATCTAAACTATGGATACCTAAGTCTTCTTGATGATCTTCATCTTCAAGTTGACTTGCTCCAAAACTCCATCCATGGGCTAGACAATGTGTGATCTTGAAGTTTGGCCCTGGAATCACTATGAAAAGCTTCTAAACTCCTTGTTGAAGCTAATCACCAACTAATACCTTGGTTAATGATCTGAAACTTAAACAACACAAGATTATTAGTAAACATAACTACATGAGTTAATCATCATCAAAACTAGGGTGGAAGGCCTTTGGGCCAACAATCTCTGCTATCACGACGACGCGTAGAGATGGGATTTGGATTTCTAGCGGGAATACTGCTTCACACCCATATACCAAAGAGAATGGTGTAGCTTTCGTTGGGGTTCGTATTGTCGTGCGATAGGCCCATAAGTATTCACCTAATTTGTTGTCCCAATCACGTTGGCTTTTTGAGACGAATTTCTTTAGAAGCATGACAATAGTCTTGTTGAAAGCTTCTGCAAGGCCGTTAACAGCTGGGTAGTATGCCGTTGAGGACACACTCTGAATCCTGAACTTGTTGCAGAACCTCTGAAAAGCCTGACTGATGAGCTGGGGCCCGTTGTCATGGACAATTTGCCGTGGCACACCAAAACGGTAGATGACGTGATGTTTAACGAATTTGATCACATCAGATGTCTTTACCTCCGTCAAAGGGATAGCTTCGGCCATTTAGAGAAGTTATCGGTTATGGCTAAGATGAACCGGTGTCCTTTGGATAGTGGTGGGCTTATAGGGCCGACTACTTCCATCTCCCACATCTCAAATGGCCCGGTAGAAGTTGTAGAGCGAAGATACCCTGGTGCTTGATGGATAAAATCGCCATGGACTTAGCAGGCGTGACATCGTTTGGCATAAGTGATGGCATCAGGGATCATCTTGGGCCAATAATATCCTAATCTTCGGAGTGATCCCCAAGCTTTAGACCAGGTTGATGAGCTCCACACATGCCATCATGCGCTTCTTTGAGTACCTCCTGCACCTCTTTCGTGACAGACAGCGGAGCAAGATCCAGTCATGCGATCGACGATACAGTGTTCATGTGATCGCATTATAGTAAAATTTGAGTGCTTTCCTTCTAATGACGGACGCTTATTTGGGATCATCAGGAAGGATGCCATACAAGGCATAGTCAATGTAAGGGAATTTCCAATCCCTAGGCTCTGGGCCGACTGACGACTCAAGAGCTTCTTTGACTTGACAACCTCCTGTCGGCTTTTGGTGATCTTCAAAAGCGATTCTTGGGCAATACAAGTCATGGCTGTAGACAAGTATTTTCTCTACTACTCCAGCTGGAAGGGCTAAAGAGGGAGCGAGAGATGCCAGTGCATCTGCATGCGCATTTTGTTGGCGTGGTACATGGTCGATGTAAAAGTTTATGAACCCCTCGGTCATAGAGATAGTTTCCTTATAATAGGGTATTAAGTCTTCATGTCTGACTTCGTACTCCCCGCGAACTTGGTTAACGATGAGTTTAGAGTCACCATATGCCTCGAGATTTTTAACGCCAATCTCATCAGCGATTTGCATTCCAATCAAGAGGGCATTGTATTCCGCTACGTTGTTGGAGCAGGTCTCGGTTAATGAGAAAGCTCGAGGAATCACATAGTTCTGTGGGGAGACGAGTACTATTCCTACTCCGGCTATTACATGCCCTTGCGGACCTGTTCTCGATGCACCGTCAAAGAAGAGTTGCCACACTTGTCTTTCAAAAGATGTCTGGGTCAAACAAACTTCAGCGACTTCGTCTGGGAGATCTTCGTAAAGTTTGGTTGTTCTCAGATCTGGATGCTCAGTTAGGAAATCCGCCACCGCTTGTCCTTTCACGACTTTTTGTGGTAAAAAGCGCATTTCATATTGGGATAGCAGTATGGCCCATTTTGCTAGTCGACCGTTTAGTGATGATGGCTTCGTCATGAGTAACCTCAAAGGGTTAACCCTTGATATGACGTTTATAGTCTGGCCCACCAAGTAATGTCGCATTTTCTAGATAGTGAATACCAATGCCAAACATTCCTTTTCGATCGGGTTGTACCGATGCTCGGCTCCGATCATACTCCTACTCAGATAGTAGATTGCTTGCTCATGTCCCTGAGCATGATTCTGGGATAGCAAAGCTCCTAAAGAATGATCCATCGCTCGAACATATATCAGGAAAGGTTTTCCAGACACCGGAGCTGTAAGGACCGGTGGTTGCGTGAGGTATCGTTTGATTTCGTCGAATGCTTGTTGGCAAGCATCATCCTAGATGAATGAGACACCCTTTTTCATCAACTTAGTAAAGGGTTGGTATCTTCCAGAGAGATTTGATAAACCTTCGGATGTATGCCAGTCGTCCTTACAATCTCCTAAGTTCCCTGAGGTTCCTTGGAGGTTGCATCCCCTGGATAGCGCGAACTTTTTCCGGGTCTAAATGAATTCTTGTGGAAGTTACCACAAACTCTAGGAATTTGCCGCTGGCCACCCCCAGGAAGGATTTGGTGGGGTTCATCTTCAACTGATGTGCCCGCATGATTTCAAAGATTGTCTTCAGATTAGCTATGTATCACCTTTGGTGCGGCTTTTCATTGCAATATCGTCAACATAGCATTCCACTGTTTTACGCATGTGCTCGTGAAAAATTGCATTCATAGCTCTTTGATATGTGCCCCCCGCATTCTTCAGTCCGAAGGGCATGACAGTATAGCAATATACCCCAGCGGTGTCCTGAAAGAAGTATGTTTTTCATCATCAGGATACATTTTGATTTGATTATACCCTGAGAATTCATCCATGAAGGACATTTGCTCAAACTCGCACGTATTGTCAATCATGACGTCCGTGATTGGGAGAGAGAATTCATCTTTGGGACAGGCCTCATTTAGATCGCGAAAATCAATGCAAATCTAGATCTTTCCGTTCTTTTTGACAACGGGGACGATATTGGCTACCCAATCAGGATGTTGCTCCTCCCTAATGAAGCCAGAGTTTATGAGTTTTTTGACTTCTGACTGGATTGCTTTCATTATTTCTGGGCGGAACCGTCGCTGCTGTTGTTTGACTGGCTTCACGTCTGAATTAATGTTAAGGCGATGCATAGCCACTCGAGGATCAAGCCAGGTATGTCCTCATAATTCCAAGCAAAAATATCTATATACTCTCGCACAAGAGATATTAAATCTTCTTTCTCGTAGGACGATAGGCTTTCGCTTATAAAAATGGGCTTAGGATTAGCCTCATCTCCCAGATTAATCTGGGCCACTTTATCCTCCGTGGGTGGTCGCGCTGTTCAAAGCGAGTATCCCAGAGAGTATTTAGGTGTTTGATCCAAGAATCTGTATCAGACTGGATCATCTTTTCATCTCTGTCTTCTAGGTGGCTTGCTGAAACATATATACTGAAAGTTCTCCGAAGAGGTTGCCAACACTAACATCTGACTCACACGATGACATGCCAGATGAATAGTTATGGTATAATAATTTTTCAGACTCAGAGGCTGACGGAATTGGGGTTGACACATAACCCAAACCCCTGCGAGTTCGATGATAATAATCAGGGGGTTTTCCTTTCGGAATGAAAGACCGGAGTAAGGTTCTCCTTCCTTTGCCGAAGTTCAACCCAAGACCGTTTGCCAGATCATACCCCATGCTTTTCATCAGTCTGAGTACATTTGGCTCATAGTGGGTGAACTGAGGAGGTTCATTCTCGCTTTCTGACTTTTCACGAGACATCAGCTCGGACTTGATTTGTCCGAAAAGGATTAATTTTTGGCCTTTGCGTCTGGCTAGGACCATGAATACCGATTCCTGCACATCACCGACATCCATGTACGTTTCGAAGGATGACTTCATTGGTACATGCATTGATGTCAGAGCATCTAGTTCTGACCAGGGGTCATTATCCACTTCGATACTAGTGTCGATGGCACTGAATCAGAAGCGAGCACAGAAAAGTAAGTCAAATTTAAATCTTCATTAATATACCACCCGCCTACATCATTGGCGATGTTATTAACATCGAGCTTATTAATGCTCGTTACAAGTGAATCTAATTCTCACATGCACTCTTCTTTCTCTGGCTCAGTGTCAGCTTCATTACCAGAGTCTGGTTCCTCTGGTTGTAGGTTCTCGTTTGTTTCCAAAGAGTCCTGGTACAGGAGAGAGTCTGTGAAATAGTTCTCTACCCCCTTGAACGGATGCCTTTCAGCAATCAACGTTCATACTTTCCCACTTCCGTCGATGTACTTCATAACTTGGTGGAGAGCGGAAGGGACGATGGAATTACGATGGATCCATGGTCGTCCAAGCAGCAAATTGTATGAAGTGTCGACATCGATCACATAACACGTCACCTCGGACTTTAAGTCCTCAATTTGGCATTTGAGCTTGATCTTTCCCATTGGGCGTGTACCATTGGCATTGAAACCATAAATGATAGTCTGGGTGGTGCTCAATCAGTGAGTAGGAATTCCTGAATGTTGCATGATCCGGCGAGGCATAATGCTCAACGCGGATCCTGGATCTACCTGAATGCGGCTTACTTCAGATGATCCAATATACCCTGTGAAGTATAGGGGCCGATCATGTTTCCCCTTAACCTGCATATCATCTGCCGTGAAGGTGATGCAAGGAGCATTTTGGGAGGCATGGAGGTAATCCTTTACATCTTCCTCCCATGGTCCAGCCGGTATCTGGGTCATGAAGACCTCAACATTAGTTAGGGCTTCCCTCAGAGCTTCTCTGGTTGACTTTGATAGCCTCAGGAGCTCGTAAAGGGTGATTCTGGCCGGGATATTGGTCAGTTGAGCTAGGACGTCAAAGCGGTGAGGTGTTGTAGATCCTTTCGCGTTGTCCTTTGGGAGAGCTTTAGAAAACGAAGCTCTTTCTTCTTCTCCACCAGTTATTTCGTGGAGGGCTTGGCTGACTTTGTAGTGGGTTTAGAAGGGCTTGCCACCATTTCGTCATACTTTTTTAAATATGACTGACCTGAACGAGTTTCTGTCACAAGTGGTTTATTGGGTTCTGCAGCAAGATCTATTGTTTCCTCTTCTGAATCAGTTAGTGAGGGAACATCGGTTTCTACTTCTCGGGAAGAAGCGCACACCACATTACAGGACGAAGCTTTCGCCTTGCCTTAGGACCTTCTGTTGGTAACAGTGGTCTATTGCTGGCTGTCCACAAGGTCGGGATGAACCCACATAACTTCCCCCTGAGGTGTGGGGACAGGTACAAGACCCTTCTCTTATTGATGATGAGGGTCCATATTGACCATTCTTAATTCCCCTTTCGGGATGGGAACTACTCCGGAGGGTGCTGGAGGTTATCTTCCAAACTGGAGGAATGATATCATATTAGCCGTCACTTTCTTCTGCTCTGGACGGAGTTTTAGTACCTCTGCATTAATTAGAACCTGAAGGATATCTTTGAAGACATAACAGCTCTTGGTGGGGTGCCCCAGCATCCTATGATACAGGCAGTAGTTAGGATTATCAGTTTTACCGACTTCTTCAGGACGTCTAGCTTTAGGAAGCTACAATCTGTAGCTCTTGTTGAGTAACTTGAACAACGAATCAACATGTTTGTCTTTAAAGGAATACTGCTTATTGGTGCATGGCTGACTTGAAGAGCCACTTCCCTTGACCGGCTGAGGTTTGACAGGGGATTTGGTTTCTGTCGCCAAATTATCTTTCCTCTTTGGTTGAAAAGATGTTTCTGACGTGCGCCTTGTCGACCTTTCGGGTCTAGGCTTATTTTCTTCTGCCCTTACCCTGGCGATAATTTTTTCAGCCTGTTCATCTTGCTGGACCAATTGCTTCCAGGTGCGGCTTTCAGTAACTCCTATTTGGGCTAGGAGCGACGTTTGTAGATTGTGGCGCCATGTTTCTACAGGGGTGACGTGGGTCATACCGCTAGGACATCGGAGTGCCATATTCCAAAATCTTTCTACAAATGATACTGAGTCTCCCTTTCGCTACTTTGTGGCCAAGAGAGTAGGCATTGTGATCTCTGAGTCATCTTTAAAAAAGCGTGTTAGGAAGAGCTTCTCCAGATCACTCCAATTTTTAATGGAATTTTCTGGGAGCTTCATGAACCATTCAAAGGCAAGCCCTTTTAGAGTGCCGATGAACAAACGTGTCAAGATGGCATCATTATCTACCATGTTCCCCGTCTGAGATTTGAAGTAGTAGATATGTTGGTTCGGTGGGGTCGGAGCTTTGAACTTGGAGGGGTATAGAACAAGGTCCCATTCGGCCGGACCACTCCTGCTTCTTGGAGGCCTTTCCGATTGGTAAGGGCCTCTAGACGTTGCTCCAATTGACTCATTCTTTTAAAATGAATTCTTTCATGGTCCGGGTTGCCTTCCCCCTTAGATGAGGATTTAGACGACTCAGAAGTATATTGCTCTTTCTCCTCGATATGGACAGAAGATGAGTTTTCTCCTTCTTTTCGTTTGCTTTTAGACTTTTTAGAGGAGGTTTTGTCAGTTGACTTCCTCTTGTCTTCAAGCAATTATGTCAGAATCAGTTTAAGAGAATCGATGGATTCTTGTTGAGCACGAATCATCTCAAATTGTTCCCTCTGGACTTGGGCTTGTTGCTCAAAGCGCCTGGCCGTCTCCTCCGGAGTATTTGTCATGTATATGAAGGCTTCCTTCTCTATGGAAGAGTTCAAAGCCTGCGACACTGCAACGGCGGAATGTAAGTCATTTACTTAAATGCCCTGAGCTAAGGCACTGTAATCGATCGGGGCAATCGCTCCAGTCCGAGTGCGAGTATGCCGATACACTCCTCCTGATTCTGTGTCAGACTCGTCAGAGCTGACCAATGGTTGTTTGCTCCTACTTCTGCTTGCCATGTTTGCAGTGATTTCAGGGTACTCCGCATCAGAGAAGGTCCTCCTTCTACGGGAGCGATATCTTTTAGCTGAGCGGGAAGTTGGGGTCGACTGTCTGAATACCGACTGTTGGCTCGTATGTGAACTGCAACAGCATTCATAGAGCATTGCTGTGATAAGTCGTTCATAGCAATAAGATGGAGTAATCAAATTAACACTCCTCTTCCTTGTTAAATAATCTCTTAGGTCCGCGGGAGGGGGATCGAAGAGATTGGCCTCAGATTGTCGAGGGCTTTTAAGCTTTTGAGAGCTATACTTGCTTCGCAAAGCTGAGACGCAAGGTTCTGAGACGCGGAGCTCACATCCTGTAAGATAAACGCAGCTCTCACGTTTTGGCTCTGAAACACGAGTCTTGCGCCTCTGCTGAGAAGAGACGCGGCTCTCGCGTTGCTGATATCGCATCTGGGTAGCGACACTTGAGAAACGCAGGCCTTCTGGGTCCCACGTATAACTGTAGAAGCGCGGGTCTCGTGTCTCGGATGAGGAGCACGGACCTCGCACTGCTGATCGTTGCATTTGAGAAGTGGAGCTTCAGAAATGCAAGTTTGGTGAACCTCACGTTTAGGTTTCCAAACGCGGACTTCACGTGTCTGCCGTGATTCAGAAGAAACGCGGGCTTGATCCTCGCGTCCTACATCTGTTGGGCAGACAGTTGTTCCAGCTTATAGTTGACGCGCACACCGTCTCTGTCGTCTCTCAGCATTTCGGTTACGCCGTACGGGTTGATGGGAACCCCCGGTAACTTGGCGCTGAGGAGGGGGATGGGCATGAACGGGCTGAACATCATCAACGTTAACCACGTGGGTCTCAAAGGAGACGTTAACGCGGGCGTTATGTATGATGCGGTTAGCCACGACATCCTTCTTGTCAGTCGCGTCTGAGGGGATCTCAGAGCGGACTCGAGAGCAAGTCCCCGAGGAGACTTTGCGGTAGACCCGCGCCTTAGGGCTCTTGGAGCCAGAAGAGAGAAACTCTTCATGCTTTGCATGGTCGAGCTCCACGACAAGTGATTTGACCGTTTTTCCCATATAGGTGACTTCATCTTGCACCACAACTTGCTCGTCAGTAGAGAAAGTTGTCCCCAGCGGAGTTGCCATCTCTTGTTTGGTGGGGGAAAATTGAAGATCGAGAAGTAAATTCTTTATTTGATTGTAAAGAAAGTTACAGCGGATCAATAATCCTCTTACAAGGGAGGGAAGATATTCAAGCTTGAATCTCCCTTTTGTTTAGTGCTGGGTTCTTGATGTGACGGTGGAAAGTGAGTTTTGTTTTCTGTTGACCGGGTGAATGTCAGGACCTTTTAGGAATCCTCCCTTTGGATAGTAGACGAAGTAACATAGCTTCTGTCCGCCAAGGATCTCAAAGAGAGTGTAGGCAAAGACGAACTTGTGCACATCAAGTTGTTAAAAGAGTTGAACTCTCTCTTTCTTTTTAGCTAGAAATCTTGGTGTTTCTATGGCTTACAACCGAAGTTCTTTTTTTTTTACCAAGAATTATCTGACCTTTTTCTCTGTCCCCTTCCATAGCAAACTGGGCTATTTATAGAGGTTTCAGGGAGTGAACGTGCCCCCTAAAAATACTCCATAATGGGGTTAACTCCCTCATTACTTGGGCAATAATTGACCCAGTAATGAGGACAGTTATAACCGAGACGCAGGGTTCCTCTGTAGTTGAAACGCGGGCTTCGAGCCTCGCGTTTTGCCATTGAGATAACGCTTGAGCTTTGTCTTTAGTTGAAATGTGAGCTTTGAGTTATGCGTCAAGCTTTGTGTGAGATGCGGGCTCTGGGCTCTGCGTCTTGATCGTTGTGGTAAAGTAGAGACGCGGGTTTTGACCCTCGCGTCTTGGTACTGTAGTGATGCTACTGCAGTAAGGCTGAGATGCGGGTTTCGACTCTTGCGTCTTGGCGCTGTGGTAGTGGTTATGATTAGCCCTGCGTCTGGAGTTTAGACTCTGCTTTTTGATGACTTGTCTTCAGTGATTTTTAGACAGCCTACACCACCCTTCTTCTCTATCGCCACCTCACCACCTACACTATTGTCTGCGCCCTTGACCTTTCCTGTATCACCGCCGACCACTTCTTCTCTTTCTTCAACGACCGCGAGACGCCAGTTATGCCTCATCTCGATCAGCCGTCTGCAACACAACAAAAGAAGAAGATAAGTCAGTTGGGTTTCAATTTCAAACACACCCGACCCTACCCGAATCCACTACTGAAAGTGACTTGATTTTTAGATTTAAGTTGTGAGACCCGCAACAAAAGCAGCCCGACATGATTACTATAACTTTAGATCTGACCCATGAACAGACCCGTACCTACTGCTACAGTACCAATATCCAAACCTGCTAGCGAAGACAGACCCATTAAGAGACTCTGCTTCATTTTTCAGGCCATAGCATCCACATTCGACACCCGATTCAGGTATTCTTTGAACTGTTACGATCGTGATGACGAGCTCTATGTATCACATCATATATATATATATATATATATATATATATATATATATATATATATATATATATATATATCACTGAAGTCTCTGTGATCATCAATAAGTAACTTTTTCTTTGCACGTTCTATTTATTTGTGGGTTCGATAATCATCCTTATTATTTTATCGATCATATCTGCTGCCACAAATGCTGTGAAATTCTATTAACCCTGTAATTGTTGGCCATACACATTGATTATATAAGCTTTGTCATCATAATTGAGTAATTGCATCATTTTATTTTAGATTTGAAACGGAACGATTACAACTGCACATTTTGTAAAATCATCTGTTTTCATATTAGTTTTAACTATTTTCCTACTCAAGATCGTTTTTTTAGTGAAACGTAGCAAAATTTATTAGATCACATATATCTGATTCACGTACACACACATGTTTCACATTGATTATCCCACCCCCCATGCACCCACCTTTTCTCTGTGTATTTATAAAGGTTAGGGGACAAAATGAGAGGGGGGGGGGGGGGGGGGGGGGGTGGTGGTTCACATCTAGCATAGTTATTGAATTTGGTTGACTAGGATTCAAGGATCTTGGATGCAATCTATAACAAAATGACATATACATGTAGCTAAATGTGGCATCTTCTTTTCAAAGAATTTTGACTTGTACCTAGCACCCATAAATTTTCTTCCACTTGATTATCATTCGACTATTGCACATTTGAAGAAATCAGTACCCGTTTTCTGAAATGCAATGTAAAAGCAGTAGACATAGAGGACAAGTTTAGCTGGAGTTATCAGAAGTTTTTATTTGAATATGCATTTGGAGATGGGGGCTATCGTAGATTGAGTCGGGGTGTCAAGTAGGCCGGCCCGGCCCGGCAAACCCGCACGAGCACGGCCCGGCTCCCCCCGGACCGGATCCGGGTCTGGCTATGGTGGCCCACGGCCCAGGAGAGCGTGCTAGGCCCGTGCCACTCCGGCCGGCCCGCACCTGTCGCCCCTCAGCCACCCGGGCCGCCCCCTCCGCGCCCTCTGCCGCCGCCCCTCCCCTGCGCCGCCAACACCACTACTGCCTATCAGCCGAAATAAAATGTAAATTTTTTTTATGAATCTTCAGGTTTGAACTCAAGATCTCAACTCAACTACACAAGCATGGTGACCAACAATCCCACAAAACACTTGTGTCCAATGTGGGAAAGAAATATGTTTAACATTTATGAAATGATTTTTATTTTTTTTAAATATCCGGGACTGCCCGGGTCCTGGGCACCCGAGTTGCGGGCCAGATTCGAGTTCTAGAAATGAAACTCGGGCCCGAGCCGGGTTGACGCGTTTTGGCCGCCGTTGGCCCGCCGTGCCCGTTTGACATCCCTAAGATTGAGTCATGGTACGATTCAATGCCATTTTTTTTAATTTTTGTCAAGTTTTTTGGGAAATGAGAGCCATGTGCTCACCCAAACGGTATATCAATGTCTCATATGATTCATATGAATAAGATCACGCAATGTGTATTTAATGGTTTGTTAGCAAAGATGTGATGCTTTCACATGGCATTAATAGGAAAAGGCCTGTTGGCATCAGTGATATATGAGAAGAAAAAAAATGTTATAGGACGATCATGTAATTTATGGTAGAAATCCTTGCATTCCGGATATTTCTACAATGTACTGGACCAGTTGGCCTTTGATTAGAAAAAAGAAAAAAGAATTCGGGATGGAATTTGATACTTTGTAGTGGATATAGAGGTAGGTTTTTCTTTGGTGGGATGAATTTGATGATGGTTGATGCTAGGGTTGCGATACCGGATGGGCTGGGCCGGGCCGGGGCCGTTCCGTTTCCAGCGGGCTGCGGTCCTGGCCGAGACTGGCCCGGACCCGTCTGCCTTGCCCGGGCGACTTGGCCCGGGCCCGGTTTCCATATTGGAGACCCGGGCACGGCCCGGGTACCCGACCGGGATGGGTCGGGCCATACCCGGGCCGGGCCGGGTCAGGAAATTTTTTAGGAGCTATAGCACGAGTAGAATAATAATGAAGCTCATTCAATGAGTTAGAACTTCTTGATCTTTTAAATGCAGATAATAATCCAGATAATAAAGAACTTTTAGGCTTAGATGAAGATGCTAGTTGGGATTATTGTTTATTTCCAAATTGAGAATCATAAAAATCATACATATTAGTTATAGAAAGCTCAATATCAGTCCATGCTAAGAAACAATCAGGATAATTCATTTTTCATAAAAATTTTCAAGTAAATATTTACATCTTTCAAATTTAATTCGAGTATTCATAATTGTAGCAAAATAAAATATAGTAGGTGTTGGGAAACAATCTGTACGCTCTAATACCAATTGTTGTGATTTCAGGAGAGGACGTCCCCACGACTGAATCGACTGGGGCGGCGCAGCAGATACAAACCACACGATTTATTAAGGCAACTTGAAGAAGAAGATATTCCAAAGTAGATAGAAAGCTAACACACAATATAACGTGGTTGCACCGATCAAACAGATCGTGTGTACATTCACAGGAGAAGGTAGAGAAACTTTATTAAAACTTTAGGGGAGTACAATATGATTACTCACACCTCACGCTGAGAAGTTACAAGCCTTTGATGGCCGCCAAAAACAGCGAACCCTTGTGGCTAAGCTTTTATCACGAATTTCTCACCTAGATGAATTACACCCTTAGGAATTATAAATTCATAGGATTCTCTTGGAATACATTGAAACCACCCTTAAGAGTTATTTATACACCATAGAACTCTTCTAGTCCTAAATAAACTCCTTCAATCAGAATAAAGGAAACTTGAATTCAACTTGGACTCAAAACACCTTCAATCAGAATAAAGGAACTTGAATCCAACTCAGACTCAAAACATATTCAGAAAAGAAAACTGCCAGATCTGACATTAATCAACCTTCACGACGTATTCACGTTATAATCCTAACAGTAGGAAAATGTTTAAAATAATTATTGAATTTCTCGTAAGTTCAATAATATTTTCAAGTAAAGAATCATATCGATATGTATGAAAAAGTTCAGTAATTTCAGTTAACTCGTAAAAAACTAAATTAGTTGTGGGATAATAAACCCCTGAAAATAATCTAGTAACTCTTTCAAATTTTTTCAAAATTTGACAAAGTACTTTAATAATTTTTCAATCATTATCGAAAATTAAAATATCTAGAAATTCTGTGAAAATAAACATATCTATTGCAGTCCGATAAGAAATAAATTTCCTCAACATGTTATATGTTGAGTTCCAACGAGTCCTTATGTCCTGAGGTAAACTTTTAATTGGTAAGCCTACGCTAGAACAATATTGTTTAAAGCTTTACCTTTCTGGGCCACTACTTCTAATAAATAAAATAGTATTTATTAAATTTTGAATATAAATATCTATATATTTAAACCATCCTGTATACACAAGTTAATAATGTGACATACATAACGAATATGAAAATTTTTTCCATTCAAAACTGGTCTAAAATGATTTTTTAAAAGTTCAACTGTAACAATATTATTACTAGCATTATCAACTGAAATAGAAAAAAGTTAGATTAAGTCTAAATTCTCTAACAACTTTCATAATAGTCTGACTAAGATTGGAACCATTATGAGAAAAAGAAATTTTTTTAAAACTAATAATTCTTTTATTTAAAAGCTAGTTAGAATCAATAAAATGTGCAGTAACAACTATGTAATGAAAGCCGTTAAGAACTTCTCTGGGATCAGAAGTAAGTGCAACTCTTTGTGGTATAGAAGAAAAAGTTTCAATTAAAATTTGTTTTCTTTCCTCAACAATCCTGAACATTTTTGCTGTAATAGTATCTTTACAGAACGGATCATATTCAGGATAATGAGTAGTTCTAATAAAATTTGTAAATGCTTCATTTTCAGTAAAATTAAAAGGCTGTTCAGCTTGAATTAAATATTTAGCAAGATTACTTTTACCTCTTTGACGATTATAACTAGAAGTACTTAGGGGCCGTTTGTTTCGCGTAAAACTCCGTAATTCGTAAATGACTTACTACCCAGTTACAACTACGGCGTTTGTTTGGGCCGTAATTTGTAAAAGACTTACGTAACTCAACTAACACTCACTTGCAACCTAGTTACCACTCACTTACAGCCCAGTTACAGTTAATTTTTTGGTCATACAAATTTGTAATATTTTTTTATATTAATATTAAAAAATTTTAATATTTGACTTTTTTAATATTTATTTGCAGTATTAAAACTTTTAAAATCACCAAATAGTTAATTTTGTGGTCAAGTTTTTCACTTACGATTTATGCATTACGACAACCAAACACCGTAAAGTATAATACACTTTCTCACTTTACAATTTTATATTACCAACCAAACACCGTAAAATTTACATACATGTAACTCATTTACAATTGTAAAAGACTTTACCAATTACAACTACGAATTACGGCAGTTACGACAACCAAACAGACCCTTAGTGTACCACCAAAAGTAGAAATTTGTGGTTGTCGTAGTTGATTTGAGGATGTTTAGCCCTAATGTGCCTAGTTAGTTCGCCGGTTCCACTATATTTTGGAAAAGCATAAAAAACATCAGGACAAATCTTGCATATAGCCTTCCTAACTCCATTAACAGTTTCTTTTTAAAAATTTTTTCAAACTTCTGATTTTCCATTTGCCATGGAAGCAACTTCGGCAGTGGAAGCAGAAGGCGGATTAGAAGGTAGCTCAGAAGAAGAAATAAAATCTGTGGATGATGTTTCCGTTTGTGTGAATGGAAGTATTGGAGTGTTCGGTAAAAGCATATGCAAATCAAACCATTTTAACTATTTAAATCTAAAACATTATATGTAGAAGAAGAAGGATTGCTAGTGCTTGGTGATGAAGAGTGTGAGTCCATTTTTAAAATAAATTTGACAAAAATATAAATATCAGAACTTTCTATAAATTGTGAAAGCTTGAGCACTTTGGAATTTGATGAGAGATTGAGAAAGCTTGAATGCTTGATCACTTGAGGACTTAAGGAGAGGTGGAGGGAGCTTGAGCACTTGAGTAGCTTGCGAGAACTTGAGTGAGCTTGATCACTTAAGAACTTGAGAGTTTTAGCACTTGAGAAGTTAAGAGAATTTTAAGAGATTTTTAGAGAATTTTTTGCAGATGAAATGAAGTGAGGAAGAGTGGGTATTTATAGAAAGGAATGAGTATTGAAAATGTAAATTTTTTTGGCAAATATTTTTTTTGGTCAATATACCCGTTGGGGGGAATTGTAAAAAAAATTACAAAATCCCCACAAACGGCTATATTTTGGCCCAATATAGCCGTTGGAGGGTTTTTGTAAAAAAAAACAAATTTACAAATCCCCCCAAACCTGACAACGGCCTAAACCGGCCCGAGCACGACTCGAGTTTGGCTCGTGTGCTGCCGGCCGGGCCGGGCCGCTTTGGCCAAACCCGGGCACGCCCCGGGTTTGGAGGCATGCCTGGGGCGGGCAGCGGCCCGGCTTGCCTGGGCCCGGGCTAACCCATGCCGATTCTGGGTGGCTCGGCCTGGTTGACCCGCCCGGTTCGCACCCCTAGTTGATGCATAAGATTTGCAATGTCGAAATTGATAAAGCAGATAATGGTCACCTTATTTCAAACAGGGAAGAAAGTTCCTCAAGATTAAGTTGACTGCACCTCAAAGATTTTTTTTCCTGTTCAACAAAGTGTTGTAAGTTCCTTTTCTTAGATGTGCACGAGGTTGAGTGCATATTTTCAAGTTCTGATTATATTTTACGTGATATCCTCTCCATTGCTTTTCACCTTCAGCTGGAACAATCCAGCTAAGGGGCTGTTTCGCCAACGGAAAATAGAGAGATGAAAACACGTGGGCCCACGCAGTCAGATTTCTGGCGTTTTCCATTGGAGAGAAATCTGACATTGCACTATTCATGTAATGTTCATCTATTTTGTTGAGTTGAAAGTGAGGCCTACACATCGCGTTTCGGAGCAAACAAACATGTCAATGGTACGAAAATTCTTTCGGGCCCACATCGCCCACTTTCAGGGGAAACAAACAACCCCAAAAAGAAAAAGATCCAAAACTTTGTTCAATCCAAAATGAGGAATCTATAGAGTGAACGGGTTTGACTGCCTGTTTTTATGTTATAAGTATGAGGAGATGCCATTTGTTAAAATTTTCTGAGTAAACTAAGTTAAAAAGTTCACGTCAAAGCATCAATTTATTTATGGGTTTTTTCTATACTGACACTCTGAATCTTTACTAATTTTGTATTCACTCTTGAAATCTGTTGTGTGCGCTATCCAATCACAACAACCAAACAATAGAGAATCCCAAGATCTCCAGCACAAAGAACAACCCAACAATCACACGAAGAACACACAAATCTCAAAGACAAGATTTAACGAGGTTCGGCCTCAATGCCTACGTCCTCGGAGCAATCAATGGAGAGATTTATATTTAGGAGGATGATTACAATAGCTCTTATTCTCTTTGAATGCAAGAGAACTCTCATCTAATACAATTTGCAGAGATTAAACCCTAGAATCAACATTAGGCTTAAATACCTCACATCAGCGGATCAGCAGATTTCACCCAAAACCCGACTGTCGGTCGACCGGGACGGTCGACCGACCTCCTCTTCCGATCGACCCGACGGTCGACCCAAGAAACCCGAGAGTTGGGTTGTTTACAGTCAGATCATTCCGGTCGACCGGCCGGTCGACCCAGAAAACCCGAGAGTTTAGTTCCTGCAGTCAGAACATTTCGGTCGACCGGGCCGGTCGACCGCCCAAAACTCTGTGCATGCTGTGCACGTGGTCGACCGGCCCGGTCGACCGACCTTCCTGTCTTCTACTGCTGCTGCTATTTCCTGCCGCTGTCCCTTTGCCTTTCATCGTCGACTTCCTTGGCGATCTTCGACGGCACTTGGCAATCTTCTACAGCACTTGGCATGGCATCACCTCCTTTAATATCCTCTCTCCTCCAACAATTCTCCACCTCGGTGAAGATTTCCAAATCTGAGCCGAATTCCGACTGGATAACGGCTGCACCAACATGGTTGCCTACGTACCCCTGCCCAAGGGATCAAGCCGTCCGTAGTTCATCCAAATGAGCTTCAGCAAGCTCAATTCACCTGAAGGACATGGAGCAAGTCTTTGCAGTGTGCAAACTTCATCCCCGACACCACCTTTGTTAGCATATCGGCCGGATTCTCTGAAGTGTGAATCTTCAACAAGTCAATGTCACCTTCCTCTAGAATCTCCTGAACAAAGTGATACCTGACATCAATATGCTTCGTCCTTGCATGATAGACCTGGTTCCTTGCCAAGTAGATGACACTCATGCTGTCACAGTTTATCTTCAATATGTCCTGTTCCACGCCCAAGTCATCAAGCAACCCCTGAAGCCAGATTGCCTCCTTCATCGCCTCTGTCATAGCCATATTTCAGCCTCTGTGGTCGACAACACGATGGTAGACTGAAGTGTGGAGCGCCAACTCACCGGTGCCTGTGAGAATGTGAAGACATATCCCGTCGTCGACCGGCGTTTTGTCAAGGTCACCTGCATAGTCTGAGTCCACATACCCTATGCACTCCTACTTTCCGGTGTTGTCCTTCTCGAATACTAGGCCTACATCAACGGTTCCCTTGATGTACCTCAGAATCCATTTCACAGCTTCCCAATGACCCTGTCCAGGATCATGCATGTATCGACTCACCATGGAGACTGCCTGTGATAGATCTGGCCTCGTACACACCATAGCATACATCAAGCTACCCACAGCATTGGCATATGGAACATGAGACATATACTCACGCTCTTGAACACTCCTTGGAGACATCTTTGCTGACAATTTGAAGTGCAGCGCCATAGGTGTACTAACAGACTTAGTATCCTTACTGATATTAAACCTCTGCAGTACCTTCTCCAAATAGCCCTTCTGTGTCAAACTTATCCTGCCAGCTTTCCTGTCTCTAGTGATCTCCATGCCCAATACTTTCCTTGCTTCCCCCAGGTCCTTCATCTTAAACTCTGACGATAACATCTTCTTCAGAGAGTCAATAGCAGATTTCGACCTAGAAGCAATCAACATATCATCTACATAAAGAAATAGATAGATATATTCACCTGATGGTAACTTGTTGTAGTACACACATGGGTCGAAATGGCTACGTGTGTACTTCTTCTTCCTGATGAAGCTATCAAATCGCTTGTACCACTGTCTAGGAGACTGCTTCAAACAGTACAGCGATTTCTTTAGCTTACATACTAACTCTTCCTTCCCTGCAGCTTTGTAACCTGTGGGCTGTGTTATATAGATCTCCTCCTCAAGATCGCCGTGGAGAAAGGTGGTCTTCACATCAAGTTGGTCAAGTTCCAACTCATTCTGCGCCACCAAAGCCAATAGAATCCGAATAGACGAGTGTTTAACTACCGGGGAGAACACCTCGTTATAGTCGATTCCTTCTCTCTGAGCGTAGCCTTTAACCACCAGCCTTGCCTTGTAGCGCACTGCATCTTCTTGGAGAGATCCTTACTTCTTAGCAAATACCCACTTGCACCCTATGGCCTTCTTCCCCTTGGGCAACTTAGTAAGTCCCCATGTGTTGTTCTTGTAGAGAGATTTCATCTCTTCATCCATGACCTCTTTCCACATCCTAGCTTCTGTACTGATCTCAGCTTCCCTGAAGGTAGATGGAATAGCCTCTTCAACAACTGGAAGTGCATACGCAACGACCATATCAGTGGTGAGCCAACCCGGTCTCGTAGTGTTCCTCCGTGGTCTTCCAACTGCAGTAGAATCTGGAACAATACCCATGACCTGCTCCTGATCCTCTTCAACATTTTTAGCATTTTCTTCAGCTACTTGATCACCACCCTGTGTCACCTCAGGAATGATCCGAACTGATACTGAATCCTCTAGAGATGGTGGATCTGCATCACTCTCCACCTGCTGCAATAGCTCCTTGGTCTTGCTGGTCTCCACCTGCTTAGAGACAGTAGGCTTCATCAAAGAAGCCTCATCGAATGTGACATCCCTGCTGATTATGAACTTGTTGTCCTTTTGGTCCCAAATCTTGAACCCCTTAGTTCCTCGCTTGAAGCCAACGAACACCCTTTCTTTGCCCTTGGGTCCAACTTGTCTTCTTTGACATGGTAGTAGGCTGGACATCCGAAAACCCATAGCAAATCATAGTCCTCAGCAGTTCTTCCTGACCAAGCTTCAAGAGGAGTCTTCCCCCCTATTGCAGACGACGACAACCTGTTCAAAAGATGGCATGCATACCCCAAAGCTTCAGCCCAAAACTTCTTTGGCAGTCCTGCATTGGATAACATACACCGAACCTTCTCTAGCAAAGTCCGGTTCATCCTCTCAGCCACCCCATTTTGTTGCGGAGTCTCTCGTACTATGAAGTGTCTCTCTATGCCCTCATCAAGGCATAGCTGTAGGAAAGGATCCGATTTGTACTCTCCTCCATTGTCAGAACGGAGGACCTTGACCTTCCTTCCTGTGCTTCTCTCCAGATTAGCCTTCCACTTCACAAACAGTTCTAGGACTTCATTTTTGTGTCGCATAGTGTACACCCAACAGCGCCTAGAATAGTCATCGATGAACGACACAAAATAGTGGTTACCTCCAATCGATGCAGTCTTGGTAGGTCCCCATATATTTGTGTGAACATAGTCAAGAATACCCTCCTGCAGTGTGAAGCTGTGCCAAACTTCACCTTGGTCTTCTTGCCGATGATGCAATGTTCACATAGATCCAACTTGCAGGTCTCAGTACCCTTCAGCAACCCTTTCTTCACAAGAGTTTGCATTGATTTCTCCCCTGCATGTCCTAGCCTCATGTGCCACAGCCGGGTTGAATCTTCCTTCTGACTAGTAGAAGCTGCCACCTGCCCTGTCACTGTACTACCCTTCAAGTAATACAAGTTGTTCCGGCGATCGGCCTTCAACACCACCATCGAGCCCTTTGTCATTTTAAGAACTCCTTCTTTAATAGACACTCCGAGACCCAATGATTCCAAAGCTCCTACAGAGATCAAGTTCCTCTTCAGCTGAGGTACATATCTCACTTCTTTCAGCTCTCTCACCATCCCATCAAACATCCTGATTGGAATAGTGCCAACACCCTCCATGATGCATGGATGATCATCGCCCATGACGACCGAACACCCCTCCAACTTCTTAAAACTGGTAAACCAGTCTCGATTAGGGCATACATGATATGTTGCACCTGTGTCCAAGATTCACTCGTTCTCACCCGAGTAGCCAATGACGGGAGTGGTAACTGAAAACGAGAACACTGAAGAATCCGAATCTGATCCATCTGCCTGTGATTTGCTGCTTGCAGTTTTTACCACTTTTGCGAGATTTTTCAGATTTTGATTCTTTCTTCTTTCCCTTGAACTTTGGATCCAGTGCCCAAACTCTTTGCAAAAGGCGCACTGATTTCTCTTGAGATCCCTGAATCCCGCCTAGATTTCGATCTTCCTCTAATCTCCTTTCCCTTCCTTGATGAACCTCTGCCTCTTACTTCCAATGCCTCCGCCGATGACCCTGACTGAGAAGGATGCCTCTCATTCTTCCTTGTGTCATAACTCATCAATGCAGACGACACCTCATCATAATCCAAGCTCTGCCTTCCATTAATGAAGGTCAGTGTGAATGTCTCGTACTCCTCTGCAGGAAGTGAATTCAGAAAGATTACCGCCTTATCTTCCTCATCTACCGTGACATCCACATTTAGCAGATCTGTAAGAATCTTCGTATATCGGTTGATGTACTCATTTACTGTGCTCCCCTTCTTCATCCGAAACTGATACAGCTTACTCTTAAGCTGCAACCTGGACTCTACACTCTTCGTCAGGTACTTCTTTTCAAGGGTTTCCCACAATTTTTTCGCTGATGTCTCATGTTGCATAAGGTATTTTATATCTTGTGACAAGCATGAACGTATCAAGCCACATGCCGACCTGTTCATCTTCACCCACTCTTCATCAGTGGTAGTGTTCTTCTTCTTCGCCAATAGGAGAGTGTCTTCGAGGTTTGATGCATTCAGCGCATCCATAACCTCGCATCTCTACATACCAAAATTGTTAGTCCCATTAAACTTAACAACTTCAATCCTTGGGTGATTGTTCATTGTCTTAACAGATGCAGTTTCTTCTGCCATTGAAATTTCTTTCTGATTCTCTATTTATGCGGAAGATCAACTAACTTGAAATAGATCTCTACTCAGATAAAAATAGGATTTTTACTTGTCCCTTGAAACCCTAGATCGAGTTTCTCACTGGATCTACTTCAACACAGATTCTACGAGCCCTCCTTGCGTCCTTCTGAGATCGTCACACGATCTCCTCGAACCCCAATACCTCCGATCTGAGATCGACACACGATCTCCACCGGATCAGATCTTGAGCCCTTCGAATCCTCAAACAATCCAAGAGCAACCTATATGCTCTGATACCACTTGTTGTGCGCGCTATCCAATCACAACAACCAAACAATAGAGAATCCCAAGATCTCCAGCACAAAGAACAACCCAACAATCACACAAAGAACATACAAATCTCAAAGACAAGATTTAACGAGGTTCGGCCTCAATGCCTACGTCCTCGGGGCAATCAATGGAGAGATTTATATTTAGGAAGATGATTACAATAGCTCTTAGTCTCTTTGAATGCAAGAAAACTCTCAGCTAATACAATTTCGCAGAGATTAAACCCTAGAATCAACATTAGGCTTAAATACCTCACATCAGCGGATCAGCAGATTTCACCCAAAACCCGACTGTCGGTCGACCGGGACGGTCGACCGACCTCCTCTTCCGGTCGACCCGACGGTCGACCCAAGAAACCCGAGAGTTGGGTTGTTTACAGTCAGATCATTCCGGTCGACCGGCCGGTTGACCCAGAAAACCCGAGAGTTTGGTTCCTGCAGTCAGAGCACTTCGGTCGACCGGGCCGGTCGACCGCCCAAAACTTCTTGCATGCTGTCCACGTCGGTCGACCGGCCCGGTCGACCGACCTACTGTCTTCTGCTGCTGCTGCTATTTCCTGCCGCTGTCCCTTTACCTTTCATCGTCGACTTCCTTGGCGATTTTCGACGGCACTTGGCAATCTTCTACAGCACTTGTCATGGCATCACCTCCTTTAATATCCTCTCTCCTCCAACAAAATCTTCATATTTTCATATCGATTCCTCAAATCTTTTAAGATGGGACAAAAACTCCATCCGTTAGTTTTTCCGTTTATAAACCATAATATTCTTGAAATATTTTCTTTTTAAATTCAGATATTCTAAAATAATATATGAACTCTCATTATACCCTCATCTATATACTTTATTTTCCTCTCAACAAACCCATTTCTTTTTCATTTTACTCACTTTCTCTCCAACTCAACTCCAACTCCGGCCATCTCGGCCAGCATCAGAGAAGTTTCAGTTATGTAGGTAGAAATGTTACCAGGCCATCGTTAGAAAATAGACAACAACTAACGAAGAGTTTTTTTTTTGTCAAACTTAAAAGATTTGGGATTGATATGTAAATTTGAATATTTCAGAGATGAATACAAAATTAAAAAAGACTTCGGATGGTGATATGATAAAAAAAACTCTTTATTTATTTATATTGGAAAAAATGAAGATCTTGGATTTGTAAAAAAAGTGAAACTAGAAGACATGGAAGGGAACAATTGCACGGGAGTCTAATGCAAGACCTCTCGTGAGGAGCGGAGCTCAACAATCCACAGAGGACAGCAAGGGGGGACAGAATTTAATGATGGTTGATGCGTATAATTAGCAAAATCAAAATTGATAAAGCAGATAATGGTCACTTAATTTCAAATAGGAAAGAAAGTTGATTGCACCTCAAAGATCTTTTCCTATTCAACAAAGTGTTGCCATTTCCTTTTCTTGGATGTGCATGAGGTGGAGTGCAAATCTTCAAGTTCTGATTAAATTTTGATATCCTCTATTACTTTCAGCTAGAACAATCCAGCTAGAAGAAAAAGATCAAAAATTCAGTTCAGTTCAAAATGAGGAATCTACACAGAGATGTCATCTGTTAGTCAAAAAATCAATTTATTTATTTATATTGTAAAAGATGAAAATCTTACAAAACTCTTATAGATTGGTAAAAAGAGTGAAACTAGGAAGACATGGAAGGGTACAGTTGTTGGACAAGGAAAGGAATAACACAAGTTCAAGATCTGAGGAAAAAACAATTGATAGATCAGAGCATGGAATGACACAAGTTAACAACTAATTCTTACCAGAGTTAGGAATTTGTTTAACTTCTCCTAATTAATCTCTCTCATGGCCCAGCTCACCCCTTTGTACTTGTTGCATGTACTTTGATGATTTAAACTAATAGTGGAATTTCCAAATGAGGTGCAAAATGTAGCAATTCATTAATTTTGAGTTTAAATGTGGATCTTGTTGAGCCATAACTTGTATCATCCAAATCCAAAGCAATTAATTATTTGTATTAAAAAAGCAATTTATTACTAGCATCCCATATATTTACTATATTAAATATCATAAAGACAGATGTGAGAATATTTTAGCAAGAAACATCTAGTGAATGATTAATTAAAACCATAATAAAATGTTAAATGTGTATATTTTATGACTTATGTCTTGCACACACACCCCTCCCTCTAATATTTACACAATCACTTATGTGTCATGCTCATAGTGATTTAAATGAACCATTTCATTTTGTAATTGTTGGAAATATAGGTAAGAAAATGAAATATAAAACCTATAAAGACCCAAGTGAACTTTGAGATTTCAAATTTTAAATAAACAAGAAAAATCAATGTTGAATGTCATTGTATATCATTTATTTTGAGGCCACTTCAAACCCCATCATATTTACATTAAAGGAGATTTAAGTACTTACCAAAAAAGGAGATTTAAGTAAAGAAAATTATTGATAATACAACAAAAAAAAAAAAATACAGCAAGAAAATCTCATCAATTTCTATTTTCATTTGTTAAACAAAAATCCTGACTGATAAATTATTAAATTTAGATGCACAATATATATTCAAGATTTCTCAGTGAACTTGGTTTCCAAATAATGCAATGAATACATATCGGACCGACCGGTGGAGCTTACAAGACCCAATATAAATCCCACCCGATTGATACCCCTATTTACCTCTTAAAAAAAGACTATAATGAAAAATTAAATAATTGTAATTGGCATCAAATAAATTAGTAAACCGTAGACATAATCTGATTAGTAGAAATTAAAACCTTATAAAAAAATCCAAAAGGTTATACAACCTTTACTGACATTGTTATATCCAATGTGAAAATTATTTAAAAATAGCCCATGAAGTTGGCCAGCCAGTCAGGTTCTGAGTTTACTCCACAGAAATCATTGATTCTAAAAAAAAATTATGTAAAATTAAGAAAATCAGACACCAAAAACCAAGTAGAAATTTCAGTGCTCCATAAAAATATAAAACACATGATATAATAATATTATATACAAAATTTTGAGAGCCAAAAAATAGGAAAATAAGAGAAGGTTATATTTCCAAAAATGTCATGGGGAGGGGGTAAAGGCTAATATTGAGCTAAGAATTAGCTGGCTGGTCTGAGTCTGAGCGAAACGGCAGAATTTGGTCTTCTTTCTTCTGTAGACCATTGAGTGCACACGTGTCCCCATTCAGAGGCAAGGACACAGGACGCTGCAACCCCATTGGCCAGTCCCAACTCCCCTAGTTTTTTCCCAAAACGCCCCTCCCTCTGCTTTCCTTTCAAAGATCCCCACCTTTCTTCCCTCCCTCAACAAAGCTGTGGTGTGTAACCATGCTGACCATACTACCCTTGTACATGCCCTAAGTAATGCTCTCATAATTTTTTTAACTTTCTTGTTTGTAAATAGTAGTGATGCATTTTCATTAGTTTTAGGTGAAAATATACTAGAGGAAACTAAATTCCACATAAATAAAAGTTTAGTTTATTTTAGTCTCTTACTTTAGAACATTAGCAATTTGCGTAAATGCATTCAATATTTATCTCTTTCGAAAGGAAGCGGCGTGTATTTTGATTGTAACAATAAACAGAAAGATAATTATAATAAAAGACAAATGTCGATTCCAATAAGAATTTTTTTGCCAATCGAATAGGCTCTCTTTCAGACTAACCGGTGAATTGACGGATGAATCAAGTAATTAGTTATGATTAGTTTCTAATGCAATTACTCAAGAAAATGAACATTAGACATGCTTATTATGGTGATCACACCAAATGGCTCTCCCTAGAATAGATGATAACCCCAGGGTCAGACATGGAAATCCAAACAGCCTTCCTCAAATCATGTATTTGTACCACCCACATCATTAATCAAATTAATGCAAAATCTAAAGCACCCCTTTCCCTCAAATCAATTATCATTCCATCATCAATTTTTAATCACACCACCTCCCAACAAAGCCCTAAAAAGACTTAAAACCTCCCATGGAACCAAAAACACAACACAACAAGAAGAAGAAAAGAAAAATAAAAGCAGCACAACACAAAGCAAAACAGTATAATTTTTATCATTTCCTTCTCCTTTTTCCTTTCCTATTTGTCAGTATTTTTGCCTGCCATTTTCCCCATTCCTGCTGTTCTCCCCTAAATACTCTCTTACTCACTTCTTTACAAAATCCTTTTTCTTTCTTACCCCCCTCTCTTTGCTACAGTGTCCCCTCTTCCACTTCCTCTCCTCCATTGAATTCTCATAACCAAGGAAAGCTCTTCCTTTCTCTTCCTCTTCTTGTAGCCTATGAAGAAAAGACCTCTTTGAGAGGAAGAGGAGGAAGAGGAAGAAGAGCCAAAGGCAACAAAGAACACTCCTTTTTCTTGTTTTTGCTGAAAACTTCATCA
This sequence comes from Agave tequilana, assembly GCA_038442645.1. Lineage (NCBI taxonomy): Eukaryota > Viridiplantae > Streptophyta > Magnoliopsida > Asparagales > Asparagaceae > Agave > Agave tequilana. The sequence goes on from JAVJIF010009732.1 coordinate 85,887, forward strand.
AAATCCGAACTTTTACAATCTTGGAAGAAATGGGGCTGAGTTATGACAGTGCCTCTTCGGTCCTCCTCTGTGCTGAGGACAATAACAACATCCTCTGCTTTGAAGATGAGGTGGAGGGAAAGGATGGCCATGGCTGGGCTCCTCAGCAGCAGCAGCAAAGGAGTGGCCTTTGTGGGGATTTCTTGATGGGTTTCCTACTGCAGACTGATGAGTGCTTGGGTTTGATGGTGAAGAGAGAGGCTGAGCATCTCCCAAGAGAGGATTATGGGAAGAGGTTGATCACTGGGGCCTTGGACATGTCAATCAGAAGAGATGCCATTGATTGGATTTGGAAGGTGTTTATTTTCTTTCTTTCTTTCCTTTTTTCTCCCATTATTTTCCTCTTTTGTTAGCATGTTTTGATTGGTTTTTGGGTCAATGCCATTATTTTCTCTTTAGCATTTCATCTCTTGTAGACTCGTGTTGTTGACTGTTTTAATTTCTGTGTTCTCACTTTGTTGTTTTTTTCTCTTTTCTCTGAGATTTTTGATAGCTTGATGCGTTCATCGTATTGAACAGGTTCATGCCCATTATGGTTTTGGACCTTTGAGTGCTTATCTCTCTGTAAATTACTTGGATCGCTTCCTCTCGGCCTACGAACTTCCGGTGAGAATCCTTTACAATGCCTTGAAGCTTCAATCTTTTATGGATTCAGTACATATTTCTCATAATTATTCCCTGTCTGTTTCATGTAAAATAGCAAGGAAAGGCTTGGATGACTCAGTTACTGTCTGTGGCTTGCTTATCTTTGGCTGCCAAGATGGAGGAGACTGAAGTCCCTCTGACTCTTGATCTACAGGTGAAGAGAACATTTTAGATGATGACATTTGCAAAATTTCTTAAGATTTTTGGAGAGACATTTTGCTCAACTGTAGTGTTTTTTGTGTGAGTTCAATCAGGTGGGTGAGTCCAAGTATGTGTTTGAAGCTAGGACTATACAGAGAATGGAACTTCTTGTCCTGAGCACCCTCAAATGGAGGATGCAAGCACTGACACCATTTTCTTTCATAGACTACTTCCTTCACAAGCTCAGTGATGGTAATTCCCCAACCAAGTCATTGGTCTCTCGAGCAGTGCAACTCATCCTGAGCACAGCTAGAGGTAGGAATTGTTAAGATTCATAAGAGTGTGAAGTTGAATTGAGAGCTGAATTGTGTGAGCTAATACTAAGTCTGGATTGAATTCGGATTGCAGGAATCGAGTTTTTAGCATTCAGGCCTTCTGAGATTGCTGCAGCAGTGGCAATGTCTGTACTGGGAGAAACCCAAGTGGTGGAGATTGACAAGGATGTAGATTGTTGCAACCATGTGGATAAGGTAAAATCTTTGTTTCTCTTCAAGTTAGTCTGAAATTGTTCAATTTTTCAAGGTTTTGATAGGTTTTTGCGCTGGAACTTGGTTGCAGGAGAGAGTGGTGAGATGTTACGAAGTGATACAAGAGGTGATACTGATGGGGGGTGGGCCTGTGAAGAATGCAAGTCCATCAGTCACTGTGCCACAGAGCCCAAATGGGGTTTTAGATGCTGCCTGCCTGAGCTACAAGAGTGATGAGGTGACTGTTGGTTCACATGCAAATTCCCACCAAAGCTCCCCAGCTAGCAAGAGGAGGAAAACATGCAGGCCATCTGTTTGTGATGGCTCTGTTTGTACTGATCACCTGTTTGAGACGTCTCTGGTACTTTTCATTCAAGTCAGCTTAGTTTGGTTAGTGAGAGTTTTGTGTGGTTATCAAGATGCCAACGAAAGTCTGGACAAGTTAGTGCAATTAGAAATCATTATGTAATTAAGAGTGTTTACTTAATTAGAAGTTATATTGCTACATGATATTAGGAATCCTATTCTTATTAGTTGTAATTGTATTTGCTTATAAATAAGTATATATAGAGAGGACTCATGAACTCTCTAATTTTCATAATTTAAATTTTCTCTTGCAATTAATGCCCTAAGGTTCTCTAACCTTCATAATCTTCATCGTCGTCATCTTCACTCACCATCAAAAGATCATCATTAATGTCTTCTCCCTTCATCTTCTTTTTTCTTCTCTTTTTATTTTTCCTTCTTTCAAATCTGATTTAGATTCATATTTGTTAATTTTTTTTTTTTTTTTACTATTCATGGTGAACAATATTGTCTTACTGTTCACATGAACCCTAAATAGTACATAAAAAGGAAAGGAAGGAAAAAGAGGGAAAAAGTGGAGGACGTTTGGAGTTTTTAAACTATTTTCTTTTCAAGATTATGTATTCTTTTGAATACTTGAGAGTTTGATGATTTTTATGAGTTGTTTAGATTTTTATGAGTTGTTTAGATCCTTATGGAGGATCATTTGTTAGAGTTATTTGTTGGGTGTTTAGGTACTGAGGAAAAATCGTTTGCTTGGATATTATATCCCGATGGAGCATCATTTGTTTGATTTATTTGTTGGGTATTTAGATCCGAGAGAGGATCATTTGCTTGGGAATTTTGGAGCTTTGGAGAAGATCAGTTTCGGAAGAGATTTTAAAAGTATGATAGAAGATGAGTATACGCACTAATAATTTTAGGCTTTTTAGCAGTTTCAAATATTTCAGCAGTTTCAGATTTTTCAACAGTTTCATATTGCCTAATAACATCTTTTTTCTCCACATCTACTTTGACCCAGATCGGTAACTCCACAACTTGTTTTACTTCGGGCGTGTTTGATACCACTTGCAAAATTGCAAATGGTAATTTTTTTTTTTTTTTTGAGGTTTTCCCAATTTCCCTTGTTTGGCCACCTTCTTAATTTGCAAAGACAATTTGCAAAATATTTTGCAAATTAAGTGGGCCTCACGCTTGGCATTTCCCACTTGCAAAAGCACCCTTGCCCACCCCCTTTCTCATATCAATTTTATGTTAGTATTTTAATTATAATATATGAATAATATACGCATATTTTATTAATATTGTAATTTATTAACAATATAAATATTATGATATTATTTATAATTAATTTATTACTATTCTTAATATTAAATTAATATATTATTTTTATGAAATTAGGTTATTAATTTATTATTATTTCATTAATAATATATATTTGCAATTTTTATTAGAAATTTTAAAAATCTTAATTTAATTTTATTATTATTTTATTAATTTAAATAATATTTAATTATTTTTTATTAAATTTACTAATTTTTTTAGTATTCTTGATATTTGTTAACTTATTATATTTCATTAATTATATATATTTGCAATTGTTATTAGAATTTTTAATAATCTTACATTTATTAATATTTTGTTTTAATCATTTTATTGAAATTTATTATTATTTTATTATTTTATTAATTTTTTGATAATATTTTATTAATATTCTTAATATTTTACTTTTTTTATTAATATTTAATTATATTTATTACTATTTCATTATTACATTGATATTTTATTAGTATTTTTATATTTACTAATATTATATTTTTTATAGAAATATTTTATTACTTTTATTGACATTTTTTAACTTTTTACTAAATATTTTATTTTTCTATTATTTTTTATATATTTTTATCTATTATATATTTTTAGTATTCTTAACATTTTATTTAATTTATTAATTTTATTAATAAATTATTAATATTTTATTAGTGTTCTTAATATTTTATAAATATTTTTTATTAATTTATTACTGTTTTATTATCTTCATAAAACGTTGATTAGTATTCATAATATTAATAATTTATAAATATTATTATTGTAAATATTTTATTATTAATAGTAATATTTTATACCAAATGTATACAGTAATAAAAATATAATATTTTAGTATTCTTTAATTTTTTTAAAGTACTATATTTAATATTTTATTATGCTTTAGTTTTTAGTTTTTTGTCATAACATTTTTAATTAATACTTAATATTTTACATATTTCATATTTTCCATATTTAGTTTATTATAGTTTTATTAATAATTATATATGAATAACATATATATTATACATTTTAATTTTTAATAGTAGATTTACTTTAATAAAAATAATACAATTTTCAAATCATTGATACAGTTAATTTTGTGGACAACTTTCCCACTTACATTTTATATTACTAATCAAACACCGTAAAACACAATAAACTTTTTCACTTACACTTTCACATTACCAACCAAATACCGTAAAACACAATATGTTTTTCCACTAGTATAATAACTTTTTTTCATTTCTATTTTACTACTTACAACTTGCGGTTACTTGCGGCCAACCAAACATGCCCTTCATCTTTTCTTTGTACATGAGTTATAAACAGGAGCTTCAGATTATATGACAAAAAATAAATTTATTTTGTCATCTTTTTATTTTAATTTTTATCCATTAGTAAAACTAGCAGATGGTTCTATATCTTCTGTACAAAGTATAGGTGCTACTAATGCTATATCCTTATTATCTTTGTCATTTGTACTTTATGTTTTGAAGTTTCTCTTTAATTTATTATCTATCGGTACAGTTACTAGATCCTTAAATTGCTCAGTGACATTCTTCCTCACACATTGTGTATTTCAAGAACTAAAAAGAAGAAAAATGATTAGCACAAGGCATGAGTGTGACAGATTGTATTATCTGAATTTGGATCCCAAATCGGTAGCATGTTCTAGTTTTGTATCTCCTTTTGATTAGCATTATCGGTTAGGATATCCATCTTTACAGACTTTAAAACTTTTACTTTCTGAGTTAAAACATGTTACATCTTTAGATTGTGTAAGTTATTGTAAATCACCTAGAGGGGGGTGAATAAGTGATAATGCTAATCTAGTGAACTAAATGCGCTAAATGCAGAGGCTTAAAACAAATTTGCAACACACTTAATACAACCAACAAGTGTAGCCGAATTCCCGTGAAGGGCTCTGGACTAACTCCTCTTGATTCCCCTAGATATGGGTTGAGTTGCTATATAAAGCTCTTGTGGTTAAGTATAAGTGAGGCACACACACAAGCAAGCCAAGCATATAAGGATGAACAATATGAAATAATGCAAGGCACAACACAAGCAAATATAATATGATGCTAAGAATGATGCTATGCATAAATAAAAGAGAGAGTTAGAGAGACAATGGATCAAACGCAAACATAAAGATATGTTTCGAGGTTCGAGCCCCTAGCTCTACGTCCCCGCCTTCACCGAGAAGGATTTCTAATCCACTAAACTCCCACCGAGGGAACCTCCACCGAGGAGGATTTGTTACAACAATACGAGTACCGAACTCCTCTCTCAAACACCGCCTCACAACCGAGGGGTAGGCCCGTAGCCAAACAATAACAAACACCTCTACCGAAGAGGGTTACAAACCAATACCACTCCGATCAACCTCTACCAAAGAGGGATACAACAATAAAAGGAGGGTTTACAACTTTGGAGGTTTCCACAACCTCAAACAATCTCTCTTTTCCACAAAACAAGATCCTAATAGAATAGGATAGAAGATAAGCTCAAGTGTGAAAAAAATAAGTGTTTTGATCAAAGAAATTCTCTTGAGAAAACACCAAAATAGATATAGAAGTTTGGATCAAAAACTAATTCCCAAAACCCTAATTTCTTTGAAATAAACAAAACACTTTAAAACAAGCAAATGAATCTTTTGAGCACAAAAACTATTTTGAAAACTTGTTTAAAACACTGAAGATGTCAGGAAATTTTTGCTCTTAAAAATCTTAGTTAAAACCCCCAAGAAATGAGGTATTTATAGCTCAAATAGAAAACTAGCTGTTAGGCTGATCTGGCAGCCTGACAGGCTTGCGGTCGACCGGCCCGGTCGACCGCCAACGGTCATAAATGTGACCGTTGGGGCATCCGGTCGACCGTCCGGCCGACCGCCCAGATACAGAGAGCAGAGCTCTCTGGTCCGGTCGACCGGTCGGTCTGCCGGCCCACTGTGCTGCCAGACGTGCACAAGGCTGTGCACGTCGGTCGACCGCTGGGTCGACCGGCCCTTGGTTCGGTCGACCGTGCGGTCGGCCGACCTGGCCTGTCAGCCAGTTCTGGGTCAGAAACACTTGTTAAAAATATTTTAAAAATTCTTTCATTTCTTCTAAAAATCCTCAAAAATAGTTTTATCATTTTGCATTGATACATAAACATGTGATAAAAAGTTTAGCTCAAATATCAAGCATATGAAACTATTTTTGTGTCTTATCATTTTTACCAAAAACTAAAACTGTATTTTATCAAACTTGGATTTTTCAACACATGAATAGGAAAGTCAAAATAAGTTTGTTTAAAAGTTAAGCATGCATGTATAGAAAGAATACATCTACTATACATAAACCAATTAAACTTGTTTTGATCAACTATTCATGAAAACAAATATCGGTTAAAATAAAACCGAAAAACCATAAAATGTGAGTGTTGTGCACTTGAGCATATCAACTATTCTTATCTTTACAAATGGATCTAAACACACTAAACTCTATGATACCTAAGTCTTCTTGACGATCTTCATCTTCAAGTCAACTCGGTCCAAAACACCGTGATCCAACGAGCAAGGCTATGTATGAACTTGACGCTCGGGCTCGGAAATCACCAAGTGAAGGCTTCCAAACTCCTCTTTTTGAAGCAATCACCAACTAATATCTTGATTAATGATCTGTAACTAAAATCATAAGATAATTAGTAAACATAATTACATGAGTTAATCATCATCAAAACTAGAGAGGAAGGCCTCCGGGCCAACAATCTCCCCCTTTTTGATGATGACAAAACTCATGGAGTTATATATGCATGGATTAAAGTTAAGCTTCAAAAAAGCTCCCCCTTAACTCATGCATAAACAAATAAACATAATGAATATGCAATGAAGGCTCTAAAAACATAAATGCATGTATATGCATAAACAATAAAAGGCTCTAGATACCAATGAAATGTTCAAAAATAAAACATGCTCTAGATACCAATTAAAATTAAACTAAATTAAACTTAATATATGCAAAACATAAATATACATATATAAACCAAAATCTTTCTCCCCCTTTTTGTCAATCATCAATAAAGGGGTAAAAATCAAAACAAAACAAACTCTTCTCCCCCTTTTTAATACAAAGAAACAATCATCAATTAGGGGTAAATAAAGACAATGTTCTCCCCCTTTTTGTCTAAACAAAAAACAAAAACCAAATAGGGGTGACTATCAATTAAGGTATTAATTGAAAATATGTCAAAGTAGTATCTTGATACCAATTGAAAGTAAACATAGATCAATAAATAAATGGTATATGCGATATACATTCATGAAGAGGAAGATGTGAAGCTTCCCTACATAGATACATTACATGAAGGAGGGATGACAAGCCCTAATTCACATAACATACACTATGCAATGCATAAGAGGAGATGTGAAGCTCCCCCTACACACGTGTACCACATAAAGAAGAGATTATCAAGCTCTTCAATACAAGATACACTCATCATGAATCTATATGTAGAAGAGATGTTAAGCTCTCCTTGCATATAGGCAATACAAATCAAAACTTTTGAATTTTTCTTAAACAAATTTTGATATACCAATTTTTAAAACTTTCAAATAAACATCTTGATATTAAAAGAGAGTATTTTTCTTTTTAAGTATATGATATCAATTAAAACTTTTTATTTTCTATCATAAAGCAAGGGAGTGAAAATACAAATACCAATTGTAAACATGAAAATCGAATTTTCTCCCCCTTTATGAAATACCAACAAAAACAATGCATAGGCTTGAAATAAGATACCAATTGAAAATTGAATCAATTGAAATAAAGTTAAAACTCAAGGTTTAGCATAAACAAAATTTGTGCTTAAAGATATAGTGATATAATAAGCACAACTAAAACATATATATGTATGAAAAAATAGATACCAATCGAAATTGATATTCTTGGAATTGAAAAACATACATACATATAAACATATATGAGTATACAAGAAATGTCAAGATTGATACCAATTGAAAGAATTCAATGATACCAATTGAAACAACAATAATGATTAAGTGTATACATCATATAACTACCACCCAACCATGTTCAAGTTTAAAATGATTTTCAATATAAAGCATACATGAGCATGGTCTCCCATCCAACCACCCATGGATGGTAGGGGTTTTCAAAAAAATAGATTTGAAAAATAAAGTGTTTGAAAAACTCTACCAAAATGAAGAATACGAACTAGTTAAATGAAAAATTTGTAAACTAGTACGAAATCCTTCAAGTAAGGAATAAAATAAAATTATTTTTCATGAATAAGAAATCCACATGATATCAAAACACTCAAGTCAATTAAGTATAAATATGACTCATGAAAACAAACACATGAGTAAACAATAAATGTGAGTGTACAAATAAGATGTGAAGATATAATCATGAAAGATGGACAATAAGCTCAATATTCCTTGAAACATGAAAACATGAAAATCATCAAACTATTTAATCTTCAAGGTATATGTATGTCCTATACAATTAAAGTATACATACATATCCAAACACAACGAGTCCACAAAGATATATGCATGAAGGCACGTGACTCAAAAGGATGTATATGTATAAACAATAATTTGGATAAAATGGACATATACATGAAGTTAAACATAAACACAAAAACATGAAACAAATTCAAGAATGGGAATACAAGTCTAAAATGTATGAATCATCAAAACTAGACTATACTAGCACATCTAATGGGAACAAATAAGCATTCAAGCACAAACATATATAGATTTATTTGTGCCCCACTATATGCACAAATATATATCTAGTCTTAAAGAAAACTAACATTTAAACATATATTCAAATCATGAAGCATCAAAAACAAGATAAAATCATCATGATAAACATAAACATGATTATTATGTAAATCCACATGTTATTAGAGCTATGATGAACATGATAGCTAAACAAACGGTGAGAACACAAAATAATGATCCATATTAAACATGGGTGTCTCAAAGAGGCTATACATGCATGTCAATGGTCTAATAATCATGGCATTTTCATAATGATCATATAAACAATAAAACATGCTATAAACAATGAATATGAAAAGCATGTAAACAATAATTAGGAGTTAGGAATCGTTACCAAAACCTAGAAGGCAACTTTCCTTGTCTACAAAACATGGTGGTCCTCTCCACTAAACCTTCCCTTGAAAGTGATGCATCCAAAATGTTTCGTTTAAGTACGGAACGCATCCACTCCAAGGTACCGCTACTCTCAGGTCATATGAGAGCCCACACCTACATCAAAAACAAGAGGGGTGGTCTTTGGTACCCATAATCTTTTGGGTCCATGGGGTTAGTACCTTCTCTAACCCAAACAAAATTATTTGCTAAATTTGAAGTATGTATTCTATCAAAGCAAAATTTAGTAAGGTGACCCTTACGTCCACAATGTGTACAAGTGTACACATGAGCATACAAGTGATGATGGTGTCCATGAGGAGCATGTGTATGCCGTGGAGGGTGTGCATGAAAAGATGGAACTTGTTTCTCTCGAAACAAAGTTTCCAAACGTGTATGGCTCTTGGCACAATGGCTCAAAGTGGAGCCCAAACAATCTACTCTCTTCTTTAACAAACAAATATCATCATTAATTCTAGAAGAAGAGGTACATGCAATAGGTAGACTAGATGAAGAAAGCTACACTAGCATGGCAAACATGTGCATCCATATTATTTTTCAAAACAATATTTTTCTTTAAACACACATCTAAATCATTTGAAATAGAAATTATTTTATTTTTCAAAGCAACATTCTCTTTTAAAAACAAAATCAATTTTTGAAGACAAGTTTCCATTTTTCTTTAAAATTTTTTCACAATCATTTTTATTTTTCAAAAATTTATTTTCTTTTAGTGCAAGGTCTAGTTGAGATTTTAATGAATCCCTCTCATTAGAAATCTCCTCTCTTCTCTTGCAAAACATTGTTAAGTCTAGAAATCAAATTTTTATTACCATTGTTAAGGCCTAGACTTTTCTTTTTCAAAACTTTATATTTTTCAAATAATTTTTCACACACAATAGATAGTTCTTCATTTAAAGCATTGACATCCATATAATCATGATCATCAAATGAAGAGCTAGCATCAAAACTATCTAGTTGAGATTCCGATTGTACCTCAAGGGAGTCATTCCTTGGATCATATAGCATTGTTGTGGCTCGGATTCATCTCCACTAGATTCCTCTTCTTGTTGGATTGGCATTTGAAGCTCGGAGGTGGTGGTGGTTGCCAACATATTCCACACTGCAAAGGTGGAATCAATGTTAGAAACACGCATAAGATAATCTTTAGGAAGTGTGCTTCTAATGGCCTCAAGGCTTGTGCATTGGCCCCTATATGCTTGCTATCACTAAGGTAGGATTCCTTGGTAATGGCAAGGTAAACCTTATATCCTAGGGTTTGTAAATAGATGGACATCCTAGTCTTCCAAACAAGAATGTTGGAAGGGTCAAACATAGATGGGGTCATGAAGTCCATGGGTCCAAACTATATGTGTGCAAACAAGCAAATGCAAATGGTAGATTAGCAAACAAAGGATCTCACTCCTAGGATGTTAAGCCTAAGTTTCAGGAGCGTAGGCTCTGATACCAATTGTAAATCACCTAGAGGGGGGTGAATAGGTGATAATGCTAATCTAGTGAACTAAATGCGCTAAATGCGGAAGCTTAAAATAAATTTGCAACACACTTAATACAACCAACAAGTGTAGCCGAATTCCCCGTGAAGGGCTATGGACTAACTCCTTTTGATTCCCCTAGATATGGGTTGAGGTGCTATATGAAGCTCTTGTGGTTAAGTATAAGTGAGGCACACACACAAGCAAGCCAAGCATATAAGGATGAACAATATGAAATAATGCAAGGCACAACACAAGCAAATATAATATGATGCTAAGAATGATGCTATGCACAAATAAAAGAGAGAGTTAGAGAGACAATGGATCAAACACAAACACAAAGATATGTTTCGAGGTTCGAGCCCCTAGCTCTACGTCCCCGCCTTCACCGAGAAGGATTTCTAATCCACTAAACTCCCACCGAGGGAACCTCCACCGAGGAGGATTTGTTACAACAATAGGAGTACCGAACTCCTCTCTCAAACACCGCCTCACAACCGAGGGGTAGGCCCGTAGCCAAACAACAACAAACACCTCTACCGAAGAGGGTTACAAACCAATACCACTCCGATCAACCTCTACCAAAGAGGGATACAACAATAAAAGGAGGGTTTACAACTTTGGAGGTTTCCACAACCTCAAACAATCTCTCTTTTCCATAAAACAAGATCCTAATAGAATAGGATAGAAGATAAGCTCAAGTGTGGAAAAAATAAGTGTTTTGATCAAAGAAATTCTCTTGGAAAAACACCAAAATAGATATAGAAGTTTGGATCAAAAACTAATTCCCAAAACCCTAATTTCTTTGAAATAAACAAAACACTTTAAAACAAGCAAATGAATCTTTTGAGCACAAAAACTATTTTGAAAACTTGTTTAAAACACTGAAGATGTCAGGAAATTTTTGCTCTTAAAAATCTTAGTTAAAACCCCCAAGAAATGGGGTATTTATAACCCAAACAGAAAACTAGCCGTTAGGCTGATCTGGCAGCCTAACAGGCTTGCGGTCGACCGGTCCGGTCGACCGCCAACGGTCATAAATGTGACCGTTGGGGCATCCGGTCGACCGTCTGGCCGACCGCCCAGATACAGAGAGCAGAGCTCTCTGGTCCGGTCGACCGGTCGGTCGGCCGGCCCACTGTGCTGCCAGACGTGCACAAGGCTGTGCACGTCGGTCGATCACTGGGTCGACCGGCCCTTGGTTCGGTCGACCGTGCGGTCGGCTGACCTGGCCTGTCAGCCAGTTCTGGGTCAGAAACACTCGTTAAAAATATTTTAAAAATTCTTTTATTTCTTCTAAAAATCCCCAAAAATAGTTTTATCATTTTGCATTGATACATAAACATGTGATAAAAAGTTTAGCTCAAATATCAAGCATATGAAACTATTTTTGTGTCTTATCATTTTTACCAAAAACCAAAACTGTATTTTATCAAACTTGGATTTTTCAACACATGAATAGGAAAGTCAAAATAAGTTTGTTTAAAAGTTAAGCATGCATGTATAGAAAGAATACATCTACTATACATAAACCAATTAAACTTGTTTTGATCAACTATTCATGAAAACAAATATCGGTTAAACTAAAACCGAAAAACCATAAAACGTGAGTGTTGTGCACTTGAGCATATCAACTATTCTTATCTTTACAAATGGATCTAAACACACTAAACTCTATGATACCTAAGTCTTCTTGACGATCTTCATCTTCAAGTCGACTCGGTCCAAAACACCGTGATCCAACGAGCAAGGCTATGTATGAACTTGACGCTCGGGCTCGGGAATCACCAGTGAAGGCTTCCAAACTCCTCTTTTTGAAGCAATCATCAACTAATATCTTGATTAATGATCTGTAACTAAAATCACAAGATAATTAGTAAACATAACTACATGAGTTAATCATCATCAAAACTAGAGAGGAAGGCCTCCGGGCCAACAGTTATGTCAACTAAGTAATCATCATCGTATATTTATCCTGAAAGAGTCAACAAAAGGGCTAACAATCCGTTTGCTTTAGTTTACAGATGTATAAGGTCCTTGTTCAATAATATTAAAACTTGGTTTCAAGTATTTTATAATTTTTGTGGATGATTATTCTCGAGTTACTTGGATGTATTTAAATTAAAACCGTTCTGAAGTGTTTTCAATCTTTTAAGTCAATTTTATACCTCTATAAAACATTGAGTACTTATAATGCTAAAGAATTTTTAGTTCATATTTTTCAAACTTCATGTCTCAACATGGTATTGTGTATCAATCCTCTTATTTATTTACCCCTCAATAAAATGGTGTTGTTAAATGTAAAATCGATATTTGTTTGAGGTTGCACGTACAATATTAGTTCACTTGCGGATTCCTAAACATTTTTGGGGGAATACCGTTCTTACATCGTGTTATTTGATTAATCACATGCCCTCATCTGTTCTAAACAGTCAGTCATTCCGTACTCAATTCTATATTCACAGATTGATTTGTTTCTTTTACCCTTAAAATGGTTGGATCTGTATGTTCTATACTTAATAATGATCCCAATAGAAACAAGTTAGATCATTCCTTTAAAAGTGTGTTTCTTGGATTCACATACTCAGAAGGGATATAAGTGTCCATAATTAAACCATTTTATAATTTTTGCCGATGTCATACTTCTTTGAGTCTAAAGCCATACTTTGACACAGAGTCACATTCTTCTAAGTTTGATGAAGACCTTTTGTACTTTTTAGTTTAAGAATGTTCAGTTGATAATAATGCATCATTGAACATTATAAATCAATATACATTTTCTCTTAAACATGAAGAACCAATTAAAGTCTATACAAAACGCACCTCTATTGTACCACCATCATCTTTTGTTCCAGTTTTTACTTCACAATTTGGTGAGAATACTTTACCCTCTGATGATGTTACTCTCATTCTTTTTCTTTCTTATTCTAATTCTGATTTTTTTGATATTGACTTTCTGATTGCTTTTGAAAGGGTAAACGCACTTATGCTTCTCATTCTTTATCTAATTTTGTCTCTTATTCTCATTTAACACCTTCATAAAGTGATTTTATTTTTTCTGTGGACTCGTTCTCAGTCCCAAAGTCTGTGTCAGAAGCTTGTCCTATTTCAGGATGGAGAGATGCCATGCAGGAGGAAATGATGGCTCTAAAATAGAATGAGACATGGGACTTTGTTTCTCTTCCTCCAGGGAAGTAAACAGTTGGTTGTGTTGGCCCAAAGGCCTTCCACCCTAGTTTTGATGATGATTAACTCATGTAGTTATGTTTACTAATATTCTTGTGATTTTAAGTTTCAGATCATTAACCAAGATATTAGTTGATGATTAGCTTCAACAAGGAGTTTAGAAGCTTTTCATGATGATTCCAGGGCCAAAACTTCAAGATCACACATTGCCTAGCCCATGGATGGAGTTTTGGAGCAAGTCAACTTGAAGATGAAAATCATCAAGAAGTCTTAGGTATCCATAGTTTAGATAGTGTGTTTTAGATCCATTTGTAAAGCTTAGTATAGTTGATATGCTCAAGTGCACAAACACACACGTTTTCATGTTTTGGATTTGGTTTTCATGAATAGTAGATCAAAACAAGTTTACTTTATTTCTATGTATATTAGATATGTTCTAGATATACATACATGCTTTAAACTTGCTAGACAAACTTATTTTGACTATCCTATTCATGTATTGAAAAATCAAGTTTGATAAAAATACAAGTTTTGTTTTTGATAAAATTTGCAAGACTCAAAAATGAAATGATATGATTGATATATGTCTTGAAATTTTTATCACATGTTTATATATCAGTGCAAAATGATAAAACTACTTTTGGTGATTTTTAGAAGACTTAAAAGATTTTTCAAAATATTTTCAAACTGTTTTTCTGACCCAGATTTCTGTTCCAGGCTTCAATCAGTCGACTAAGTCAACTGACCTAGTCGACTTGGCTGAAGTCGGTCGACCGGGCCGGTCGACCGACGTGCACAAATCTGTGAACGTTTGGAGACACTGGGACGGTCGACTGTCCGGGTCGACCGGTCTGAGAGCAGAGCTCTCTATTTGTTTGGATCGACCGAGCCGGTCGACCGTGGTTGCCCAACGGTTACATTTCTGACCGTTGGCGGTCGACCGGGCCGGTCGACCGTCAGCCTGTCGGCTGCCACATCAGCCTAACGGCTAGTTTTCTGATGGGGCTATAAATACCCCATTTGTTTGAGGTTTTCACCAAGATTTTCAAGAGCAAAAATTCTCAGTTTTCTGAAGTGTTTTAAAAGATTTCAAAAGTGTTTTTGGGCCAAAAAGAATTCATCTTATTTGTTTTAGATTTTTTGAAAAATCAAAGAAAAGTGTATTTTGGGAGATTTGTCTTGGTTTTCAATCTATATCTTTTGCAAGAATTTTCCCAAGTGTTTTTCTTTGTTGCTTATTTTCCAAATACCTAGTTTCCACACTTGAGCCCTATCTTCTATCCTAATCTATTAGGATCATTTGTTTTGTGGAAAAAGAGAAAAGAAAGAGAGATTGTTTGTGGTTGAAAGAAACCACTTGTTGTACACCCTTATTCTTTGTGTATCCCTCTTAGGTAGAGGTGATCGGGTGATTGGTTTGCTCCCTCTAGTGAGAGGTGGAGTTTGGTTGTAAACCCTCTTCGGTAGAGGTGTTTGTTGGTTGTATTGGCTACGGGCCTACCCCTCGGTTGTGAGGTGGTTGTTTGAGAGAGGAGTTTGGTACTCCTAGAATTGTAACAAATCCTCTTCGGTAGAGATTCCCTCGGTGGGAGATAGTGGATTGAAATCCTACACGGTAGTGTAGGCGGGGATGTAGAGCAAGGTACTCGAACCTCGAAACATATCTTGTTTTTAGCGTTTGATCCAATATCTCTCAACTCTCTCTCTCATTTATTTGTGCAAAGCATCATACTTCATTCAAATCATAATTGCTTGTGTTGTGCCTTGCATAATTCACATTGCTATATATTGTATATGCTTGGTTGTTTGTGTGTGCCTCACTTGTACTTAATCAACAAGAGCTTCACATAGCACCTCAACCCATTCAAGGGGAATCAAGAGGAGTTAGTCCAGAGCCCTTCACGGGGAATTCGGCTACACTTGTTGATTG
Source organism: Agave tequilana (assembly GCA_038442645.1). NCBI lineage: Eukaryota > Viridiplantae > Streptophyta > Magnoliopsida > Asparagales > Asparagaceae > Agave > Agave tequilana. The sequence goes on from JAVJIF010009732.1 coordinate 101,628, forward strand.
TATTAAGTGTGTTGCAATAATTTGCATTAGCTTCCGCATTTTAGCACATTTAGTTCCTAGATTAGCACTTACACCTATTCACCCCCCTCTAGGTGTTTTTCAATTGGTATCAGAGCTAGTGCTCCTGATATTAGGCTTAACATCCTAGGAGTGAGATCCATTTGATTGCTAATCTATTGTTTGCATTTGCTTGTTTGCACACATATAGTTTGGACCCATGGCCTTCATGACCCCTCCTATGTTTGACATTTCTAGACTTGAGATTTGGAAGGTTATGATGAGTAGCTATTTGAAGACCCTAAGTTTGCATGTCTTTCTTGCGGCCTCCAAGAAATGCTATCTTGGAGATCGCAAGCATATAGGGGCCATGCATTAGCCCTTGAGGCTATTAGAAGCACATTATCTAAAGATTATCTTTTACGTGTTTCTAACATTGATTCCGCCTTTACAGTGTGGAATTTGTTGACAACAACCACCACCTCCGAGCTTCTATTGCCAAATCAACCGGAGGAATCTAGTGGAGAATCCGATTCACAATGCTTCATGGTCCAAGGGAATGACTCCCTTGAGGTACACTCGGAAACTCCATTAGATAGTGATGATGATGCTAGTTCTTCAAATGATCATATTGATGCCCATGCTTTGAATGAAGAACTTTCTATTGTGTGTGAAAAATTAATAGAAAAATATAATTTGTTGAAAAAGAAGAGTGTAGAAATTGAAAAAGAAAATAAGAGTTTGCATTCTAGACTTAACAATGTTTTGCAAGAGAAGGTTGAGGTCTATAATGAAAGGGATTCATTAAGATCTCAATTAGATCTTGCACTTAAAGAAAATGAATTTTTAAAGTCTAAAAATAATTGTGAAACAATTTTGAAGAAAAATGAAAACTTGTCTTCAAAAATTGATTTTGTTTTAAAAGAGAATGTTGCTTTGAAAAATAAAATAATTTCTATTTCAAATGATTTGAATGTTTGTTTAGATAAAAATATTGTTTTGCAAAATAAGAATATAGATGCACATGTTTGTCATGCTAGTGTAGCTTCTTCATCTAGTCTACCTAATGCATGTACCTCTTCTTCTAAGATTAATGATGATATTTGTATATTAAAGAAGAGAGTAGATTGTTTGGGCTCCACTATGAGCCAATGTGCCATGAACCACACACGCTTGGAATCCTTGGTTCGTAAGAAACAAGTTCCAACTTTTATGCATGCACACCCTCCACGGCATACACATGCCTCTCACGGACACACCCATCACCATATGTATGCTCATGTGTACACTTGTACACATTGTGGACGTAAGGGCCACCTTACTAAATTTTGCTTTGATCGTATACATGATTGTAATTTAGCAAAGAATTTTGTTTGGGTTAGAGAAGGTACTAACCCCCATGGACCCAAAAGAGTATGGGTACCAAAGACCACCCCTAGAGTTTTTGATGTAGGTGTGGGCTCTCACATAACGTGAGAGTGATGACACCTTGGAGTGGATGCGTTCCGTACTTAAAGGAAATCAATTGGATGCATCACTTTCAAGGGAAGATTTGGTGGAGAGGACCACCATGTTTTGGAGACAAGGAGAGTTGCTTCTTCGGTTTTGGTAACAATCCTTTACTCCCATTTATTATTTACATGCTTTCTATTTCATTGTTTATAGCATATTTTTGATGTCTATGGATTAGTATGTAAATACCATGTTTATTAGATCCTTGACATACATGTATAGTATTTGAGACACACATGCTTATATGAACCCATTCTTAGTGTTCTCACTTTTGTTTAAGCTATAATGTACATCATGAATCTAATACATGTGAATTTACATAGTAATCATGTTTTAATTTTATCATGATGATTTTTATATTGTGTTTTGATGCTTCATGTTAAGATTACTTGTTTAGATGTTAGTTTTCATTAAGACTAGGATTTATACTTGTACATATAGTGGGCCACAAATAAATCTATATATGTTGGGCTTGATTGCTTATTTGTTTCCATTAATGTGCTAGTATAGTCTAGTTTTGATGATTCATACATTTCAAACTTGTATTCCATGTTTGGATTTGTTTTATGAGTTTTCACTTCATGTATATGTTTGTATTGCCAAACTTTAGATATACATGCATACCCCTTGAGTCATTTGCCTTTCATGCAAATCTATATATGGACTCAATTGTGTTTAGGGATATGTATGTAAACTTTTTGTGTTGACAAATCATACATATACCATGAAATAAAATTTGTTTTGATGAAAATTTAGTTTTTCTTGATTTTGTGTTTAATTGTTTAACTTCATGTATATGTTTATCTTGTCCAAACTATTAGATATACATGTTTATCCTTTTGAGCCACGTGCCTTCATGCATATATTTTGTGGACTCGTTGTGTTTTGGATATGTATGTATGCTTTAGTTTGTATTAGACATACATACACCTTAAAGATTAAATAGTTTAGATGATTTTTTATATTTTTTTCATGTTTTCATGTTTAAGGAATAATTGAGCTTAATGAAAAATTTTCATGATTATGATATTCACACTTTATTTGTACACTCACATTTATTACTTGCTCATGTTTTGTTTTCATGAGTCATATTTATGCCTAATTGAATTAGAGTGTTGATTATCTTGTGGATTTCATGTTTTATGAAAATTTATTTTGTTTTATTCCTTACTTGAAGAGTTTCGTACTAGTTAACAAAACTTTCTATTTATAACTAGTTACGGTATTCTTCATTTTGGTAGAGTTTTTCAAACCAAGCTTATTTTCAAATCTATTTTTGAAAACCCCTACCATCCACGGGAGGTTGGATGGGAGTCCATGCCTTGTATGTTTATATTGAAAATCATCTTAAACTTGTGCATGAGATGGGTGGATTAGTTATATGAGTTATACCATGCTTTTATTGTTATGTCAATTGGTATCATTGAACTCTTTCAATTGGTATCATTTTGATCTTTTTGTATACTCATATGTTTATTGTGTATGTATATTTTCAATTGGTATCATCTATTAGTGATTGGTACTCATTCTTTTTCATACACATATACTTGTTTTATTTGTGCTTAAGATATAAATTTTTCTCACAAATTTTGTTTATGCTAGAGCTTGAGCTTCAACTTTATTTCAATTGATTTAGTTTTCAATTGGTATCTTATTTCAAGCCTACGCATAGCTTTTGTTGGTATTTCATAAAGGGGGAGAAAATTCGATTTTCATATTTCAATTGGTATTTAGTTTTCCACTCCCTTGCTTTATGATAGAAAATAGTCATTTCAATTGTTTATTTGGCTTAAAAAAAGGGATACTATCTTTTGATATCAAGATGACTTGTGTTTTAAATTGGTATCTAAAAATTTTTGTTTAAAGTAAAATACAAAAGTTTTGATTTATATTGACTATATGCAAGAAGAGCTTAACATCTCTTCCACATATAGATTCATGTTGAGTGTATCTTATATTGAGGAGCTTAACATCTCTTCTTTATGTGGTACACGTGTGTAGGTGGAGCTTCACATCTCCTCTTATGCATCACATAATGTGTGTTATGTGAATTAGGGCTTAACATCCTTCTTTCATGTAATGCATATGTGTAGGGAAGCTAACTTAGCGTCTTCCTCTTCATGAATGTATATAGCATATAACATTTATTGATCTTTGTTTACTTTCAATTGGTATCAAGATGCTTCATTGACATATTTTCAATTGATATCCTAATTGATAGTCACCCCTTATTGACATTGTTTTTTTTTGTTTTAGACAAAAAGGGGGAGAACATTGTTTATTGTTTTGATTGACAAAAAGGGGGAGAAAGATTTTTACCCCTCATTTTATTGTTTTTTTATTATTTACCCCTTTGTTGATGAGTGACAAAAAGGGGGAGAATAATTTGGTTTATATATGCATACTTATGTTTTTGCATATATTAAGTTTTATTGGTATCTAGAGCATCTAGTGTTTTTATTAATGTTTTATTAATTTAATTGGTATCTAGAGCTTCTAGAATATGTTTATGTGTTTTATGCATGTTGATGCATACATGTTTATGTACTTTCATGTCATATCTTTTGTTTATTTGTTTATGCATGAGTTAAGGGGGAGCTTCTTTGAAGCTTAACTTTAATCCATGCATATATAACTCCATGAGTTTTGTCATCATCAAAAAGGGGGAGATTGTTGGCCCAAAGGCCTTCCACCCTAGTTTTGATGATGATTAACTCATTTAGTTATGTTTACTAATATTCTTGTGATTTTAAGTTTCAGATCATTAACCAAGATATTAGTTGATGATTAGCTTCAACAAGGAGTTTAGGAGCTTTTCATGATGATTCCAGGGCCAAAGCTTCAAGATCACACATTGCCTAGCCCATGGATGGAGTTTTAGAGTAAGTCAACTTGAAGATGAAGATCATCAAGAAGACTTAGGTATCCATAGTTTAGATAGTGTGTTTTAGATCCATTTGTAAAGCTTAGTATAGTTGATATGCTTAAGTACACAAACACACACGTTTTCATGTTTTGGATTTGGTTTTCATGAATAGTAGATCAAATAAGTTTACTTTATTTCTATGTATATTAGATATGTTCTAGATATACATACATGCTTTAAACTTGCTAGACAAACTTATTTTGACTATCCTATTCATGTATTGAAAAATCAAGTTTGATAAAAATACAAGTTTTGTTTTTGATAAAATTTGCAAGACTCAAAAATGAATTGATATGATTGATATATGTCTTGAAATTTTTATCACATGTTTATATATCAATGCAAAATGATAAAACTACTTTTGGTGATTTTTATAAGACTTAAAAGATTTTCAAAATATTTTTAAACTGTTTTTCTGACCCAGATTTCTGTTCCAGGCTTCAATCAGTCGACTAAGTCAACTGACCTAGTCGACTTGGCTGAAGTCGGTCGACCGGGCCGGTCGACCGACGTGCACAAATCTGTGCACGTTTGGAGACACTGGGACGGTCGACCGTCCGGGTCGACCGGTCTGAGAGCAGAGCTCTCTGTTTGTTTGGGTCGACCGGGCCGGTCGACCGTGGTTGCCCAACGGTCACATTTCTGACCGTTGGCGGTCGACCGGGCCGGTCGACCGTCAGCCTGTCAGGCTGCCACATCAGCCTAACGGTTAGTTTTCTGATGGGGCTATAAATACCCCATTTGTTTGAGGTTTTCACCAAGATTTTTAAGAGAAAAAATTCTCAGTTTTCTGAAGTGTTTTAAAAGATTTCAAAAGTGTTTTTGGGCCAAAAAGAATTCATCTTATTTGTTTTAGGTTTTTGAAAAAATCAAAGAAAAGAGTATTTTGGGAGATTTGTCTTGGTTTTCATTCTATATCTTTTGCAAGAATTTTCTCAAGTGTTTTTCTTTGTTGCTTGTTTTCCAAACACCTAGTTTCCACACTTGAGCCCTATCTTCTACCCTAATCTATTAGGATCATTTGTTTTGTGAAAAAAGAGAAAAGAAAGAGATTGTTTGTGGTTGAAAGAAACCACTTGTTGTACACCCTTATTCTTTGTGTATCCCTCTTAGGTAGAGATGATCGGGTGATTGGTTTGCTCCCTCTAGTGAGAGGTGGAGTTTGGTTGTAAACCCTCTTCGGTAGAGGTATTGTTGGTTGTATTGGCTACGGGCCTACCCCTCGGTTGTGAGGTGGTTGTTTGAGAGAGGAGTTTGGTACTCCTAGAGTTGTAACAAATCCTCTTCGGTAGAGGTTCCCTCGGTGGGAGATAGTGGATTGGAAATCCTACACGGTAGTGTAGGCGGGGATGTAGAGCAAGGTGCTCGAACCTCGAAACATATCTTGTTGTTAGCGTTTGATCTAATATCTCTCAACTCTCTCTCTCTCATTTATTTGTGCAAAGCATCATACTTCATTCATATCATAATTGCTTGTGTTGTGCCTTGCATAATTCACATTGCTATATCTTGTATATGCTTGATTGTTTGTGTGTGCCTCACTTGTACTTAATCAACAAGAGCTTCACATAGCACCTCAACCCATTCAAGGGGAATCAAGAGGAGTTAGTCCAGAGCCCTTCACGGGGAATTTGGCTACACTTGTTGATTGTATTAAGTGTGTTGTAATAATTTGCATTAGCTTCCGCATTTTAGCGCATTTAGTTCCTAGATTAGCACTTACACCTATTCACCCCCCTCTAGGTGTTTTTCAGGTTGTCGATGGGTATATAATGCAAAGTTGAATTCAGATGGATTCTTAACTCGCTTCAAAGAATGTTTGGTGATTAAGGGTATTCTCAAATGTATGATATTGACTTTCAGGGGACCTTCTCCCTTGTGGCTAAATTAATTCTTTTTATTTCGTTTACTGCTATTCATCACTATCCACTACATCAACTTGATTGAATAATACCTTCCTTCATGGTGTTTTTGATAAAGAAGTTTATATAAAGCAACCTCTTGATTTTGTTGCTCATATAGAGTCTGGACAAGTCTGTCGTATTAGGAAGTCTTTATGTTGGTTGAAGCAGTATCCTATAGTATGATTTGAGAGATTTGCCTCAGTTGCTTAGGAATTTGGGCTTCGTCGTTCTTAGAAAGATCATTTTGTTTTCTTTCAGCTTTAACACAGAAAATGAATTCTTTTACTTATATATGTGGATGATATAGTGATTACTGGTTATGATGCTCGAGGGATTAGTAAGTTGAAATTATATATATAGAAGAAGTTGCAAACAAAAGATTTGTGACATTTACAATATTTTTTGGAAATTGAGGTAGCAAGATTGAAGAGGGATCTTTCTCTCAATGAAAATGCGTGTTGGATATGCTTTCAGAAGCTGGTATATCAGGATATAGACTAGTGGATTCGTCAATAGACACAAAGTCCAAACTGCTGCCAGATCAGGAAGAGCTTTTAGATAATTCAAGGCGATACAAGAGGCTTATGGGAAAACTAAATTATCTTACAATGACTCAACCTGATGTTGCATTCTCTGCCCAGTTTTAAATATTAGCCGAGTCGACTGAGATATCGTCCGATGTCTCCTTTTTTGTCTGATACCGATAGGATATGGAGAAATCGTTCACTATATCGTTTGCAACAAAAAACGGCTGATATTTGAAATATCAGCCGATAAATTGACCGATATCGGCTGATAAATCACCCGATATATCGCTTGATATAAATAACTTATTTATTGCATAACTGCGTGCAAATGTATAATATTTTTTACTGACTTTACATGCATATTACATCATTTTTATTATGTAGATGATGTCTATGACACTAAACTAACTTTTAGTTATCAATATTTCATATATATAGTGTCCGATATGAACGCTGATAAGCGCACGTATCCCCGATATTTCCCCCGATATCCGATATGAAAAACCCCCATTCGATATGATCCCGATCTCCGATATTTAGAACCTTGATTCTTTGTTAGTGTGGGGAGTCAGTTCTTATCCATGGACAAGTCATTAAAATGCTATGATCTGAATACTTCAATATTTGAAACATGTCTCTGACATAGGACTTTTGTATTCAGATTGTGGTCATTGACGTATTGCTGATTTTTCAAATGTAGATTAGGTATGATCATCGATTAATAGACGATCAGCTATTGGTTATTGTGTGTTTGTTGGAGAAAATCTTGTATCGTGAAAAAGCAAGAAGCAATTTGTGGTTCGAGATCTTGTGCTGAGTCTGAATATCAAGCCTTAACTGATACCATATGTGAATTGGTTTGGATGCGAGATTTCTTGATTGAGCTACATCTTTTGCCTTCAACTTGTATGAGATTATATTGTGATAATACAATAACTATTCTCATTACAGAAAATCTGATTTTTCATGAGTGTATCAAGCATATTGAGATGGATTGTCATCTAGTTCATCAAAATGTTACAGAGGACAAAACATTGAATTTAAACACGTTTCTTCTGTTAACCAGTTAATAGATATATTGGCTAAACCTCTTGGAGGTCCCCGATTTCAAAGTATTTGTGCTAAGTTGGGCATGTATGATGTATATGGTCTAGCTTGAAGGGGAGTATAATTAAGAATCGTTATGTATTTAGGAGTCATTATGTAATTAGGAGGAGTTACTTAATTAGAAATCATATTACTATATGATACTAAGAGTCTTATTCTTATTAGGAGTTTCAATTATATTTGCCTATAAATAATTATATAGAGAGAGAGAGAACTCATTAACTCTCTAATTTTATTAATCTAAATTTTCTCAGGAAACAAGTAGATGCCTAAAACTAGAGAAGAAAACACAAAAAGATAAGGGCCCAAAAGAAAAAAAACAGGAAGAATAAGTAGAGGTGGAACCAGTTGCTCATGCATTCAAGATGAATGAAGCAGCCACCAGTTGAAGATGAGAGGGGTGTGTTTGTGCTAGGGAGGAGATAAAGACTGTGATTAATAATTGTTGTGTTTATGTCTGTTTAATTTTTTTTTTTTTGGGAAAAAAAATCCCACTGGGATAAAAAATTGACTACTAAAAAAATTACAGGGAAAAAAAAAAAAACTAAAAAGGAGGAAGTGGGTTCCTTCATTTGGAAAGGCATTTATAATTCACATTATTTGTATGATACTGCTTCTTGTTGTTGTACGCTGGTGCCTGCCATCTTCTTGTTTGACTGCTGGTCTGCTTAGACTCTGGGAGTTTGCTTCCCCATGAATTAAAGAAAGAGAGGTCACAGCCAGTACAGACCTTGGGAAGAACATAACATACAGAGAGAAAGATCAATAGGAAGAAGAGAATCTCGACATTGAAGTGGGTGGAGAGTGAAGACCACTGAGAAGTTTCAGTCACTGGACCATACAAAAGCTTTAGGATTAAAGAAAACATGGGAAGAATTATTCCACTTCTGCCTTTGTTTCTTTTTTGGGGCTTACCCTTTGGACACAAAGGATTAAATACTTCTCCCCAAGATCTAATCTAGTACTCTCAGTTAAGTAAAGACCATAAACAAATTGTGTGCATTACAATTTTATGGGTCACTTGGAGTTTGTGGTGATTCATGTGTTATTTTAGCCCAAGCATAATCAAGCATAAAACCCTTTTCTAAACAAATGGATATAGGACAAAGTGCCCACTGAGATCACTCTACTTGAAAAGGCTATCACATGTGCACACTATATGGTTACATATGGGACCACTGTGACTATGTTATGCAATCCTCCCCTCAAGTCTCTAAAATAGTATATAATTTTGTCACATCTTGGAAGCATAGATGAAAATGGGTTGCAAAAGATGAGGAACTAAACTAAGCAAGCCTCTTTCCTGTGTATCATTAGGTTTTTTCATTGAGATGGTCTCTTTGAGGAAGGGTCTCATTGAATTCAAGTTGATGCTTGCTTGTGGTTCACTGTCCTTCATTAGGTTTCCCCTTTTAAGGGAGAGCAGCTCTATTTGTACAGTAGAATGACTCAGGAGAGGAGATCAGTCTGTAACACTGAGCCAAGCAGAAAATGGCTTGCCCAGTTGCTTTCATGTGTTTGTCATGATTGATGTCCCTATTTGCCGTGGACCATCCCTTGTCTGACTAAACTAGATATATAATTTTATGCATGTACTTATTTCTCAATGATGTACAAGAAAACCTCATGATTTGAAATCTCGCTATCCGTGTATGTGTATCGGCTTGGGATTGTGGTATCCGGTAAGATAATTACCGGGTATAATTTTGGTCATATTGGGTGTAGGAAGAAGGAAAAAAAATGGAGTTTTAAAACTCATTGGAGTTAGTCTGAAGAGAGGAGAATGAGCGAGCTCAACCGCGCGACAATCAGAGGAAGCTTTCGAAAGCTGATACCAGGCTTTCGAAAGTTGTGGTCCTACTTTCGAAAGCTCTAAGTCAAACCAACTCTTGGAAAGGCAGCTTTCAAAAGCTGATGCCACAGCTTTCGAAAGCTTTGCGAATCTGACCCAAATTCTGATTTTGGCTGAATTTTGTATTTGTATTTGACCTGAATTTTGGGTAATTGGGTTTTCTTTCTCTATTTATAAATAAGAGATCCTTTAAGATCAATAATAGTGTGAAAATTTTGACACACTGAAATAAAATCTTCTCCCTTCTATCTTAAGGATATAGGCAAATTGTCGAACCTCGTTAAATCTCGTGTTCTTCTCTTCTGTTTATTATTTATGTTATATTTGTCATTAACTCTTGGCGTGTCCTCGTGCTGATCTCAACAAGTGGTGTTTCGCTTCTGCATTGGCGCACACCAAGTGGTAACATAGCTCCAGGTGCGATCTTGGAGGCAGTGGAATTGATGAGTTAGATTGATCCGATCTATAGTTTCCCGATTGGAGGTAAATGTCTCATCTTTATCTCAGTTGAAGATTCCTTTCTGATTTTTTCTTGTTAAATTTTTTGGTGAAGATGGCCGAAGTTAATTAATCCACGGTGAAGGCTGTGAACATCCACCAATCGAAAATCGATGTGATAAAATTTGATGGCACAAATAATTTTGGTATGTGGAGATGCGAGGTGATGGATGCGATGAACGCACAGAATCTTAAAGATACTCTAGAATTGCAAGAGAAGTCAGAAGATGGTGAAGAAAAAGATTGGAAGAAGATGAATTGGATGAGTGTGGCATCATCAGATCTTGTTTCACACAAGATCTGAAGTATTATGTGATAAACGTGACCTCTGCATAGCGGAGTTGGAGATTCTAGAGAGCAAGTACTTGACGAAGAGCGTTGAGAACCGCTTGCATCCGAAGATAAAGCTTTATCGTGTTCAGTTGAAGAAGAGAATCTCTATTGGTGAGCACATGAACAACTACACAAAACTTCTAGTAGATTTGGCTAACGTGGATGAGATGATTAAAGACGAAGACAAGTCATAGATCTTGTTGAGTTCTCTTCCGGATGTGAGTATGACACCTTTGTCTTGACCTCGATAAATGGTATGTCATCACTTAGCAATGATGAGGTGTCGGTTGCTCATGTAAATCATGAATTGAGGAGGAAAGATAAGAAGTCCTCCAATAGTACATCAGCAAACTGCAAGAGGAAGGATTCCAATCAGAATGGCAAAGGAGATCGAAGAAGATTGAAATACAAGGCTGGTAATCGTAACTTGGGAAAGAATTAGTGTACGTTCTATAAGGAGAATGGACACGGAAAAATGATTATCCAAAGCTGAAGAATAAAAAGAAGAAGCCACAGTCAGAGGCAAACATTGCACATGCGAATGACATTGATTCTGACTCTTCTATTTTTTCAGTCTTTATTACTTCTACTATTTGCTATTTAGATATTTGAGTGGATTTTGATTAGGAGTGTTATCTATCATGTTTGTCCCAAGAGAGAGTGTTTTTCTAGTTGGTGATGAGTATTCATTTGTACATTATTTACATCATTTTTTTATTTATTTGCTAATAAAATGCTTGTTTCTAATGTCTTTTCTCTTAATTTTTCGGTCCACAGTTCAATAGAGAAGAAGGCCCAAAATCCTAATTTAATTGGGAATTAATTAGAATTATTTGAAGCCCAATCCATGAAGCCTAATTCTGTAACGAACCAGAGGATATTCAGAAGGAATAAGAAGCTTGTACATGACACCTGAACAGAGCCAGGCTGTTAGAGCTAGCGCTCTCATAACGGCCAAGATTATGTTGCGAAAATGCGGCTTTGGCCGCGTTTCCGCGGCAAATCCTCAGCCGTTGATGCATTGCTTTCTTCCACGGCTACGATTGATTGGACCTAAGGTTTTGAGGCTATATAAAGATGCCCTGGGCCTCAATGCCAGGGGATAAGAATTTAGAGGAGAAGTTTAAGAATTTCTTTAGGATTTTCTTTAGATCTCTTGTGTAATTTTCTTTTCTCCTTCTTAGTCCAGAAAATAGAAAGAGTGTGAACTCTGTAATTGACCAGTAGCAATCAATATAAGCTTCTTCTTCTTCCTCTTCTAATTTTCTTGTTGTTATTAGAAGCTTTCTTCTTCCTTGCAAAGTAGTGTAATGATGTTCATTTCCATGTCTAGCTAACTTCCCAACATGACTAACTAATCACTAATACTACTAACTACTAACTTTTGGATGAACAACTCATAGGATTCATTGGATGCATCTATTTTGATCTTGTGTTTCTTGTAAGTATTCTTGATTTCCCAATGAGGATGAGCGCTAACTTGTTGAAGTTGTGTTGATTCTCCCCAAATGATTCATGTGTGCCTCTTTTTAGTGCCTTGTCATTTTGGCAAGTGCCTTGACGGAACATGAAGATGGGTTCACTTTGAAATGCTAACAATCTTATGGACAAACTTCTTATTTCATACTTGCTAACTGATGGCCTTGATGATCTAATGAACTTGTCTATATTGTTATGCATTACTAATATGTGAATCATCAATCTCATGCTCCATCCTTGTGCACCAATCAAGAGCCCATGATCCAAGGAGGCTCCATAACTAAGCTAAGAGAAGATTACTCCAACCATTGAGCTATCTTTTAGACCCAATTTATGACTGACTCAAGTCCACACTAATTATTCCTTTGCATCACAATTGAAAATTTAATAAAAGGGAAATCAAATAAAACAAAAAATCCATAAAAATATAAAAATGAAAAAACAAATAAAAATTAGGACTCCATTGTAAAAAAACCCCTATTAGAACTTTTCTTGTGTATATATTACTCATTTTCCCTAAAAATAAAAACTCAAAGTCCTAGTATAGGAATTTTCACCTGTACCTAGGGCTAAAAAAGGAAACTTACCCTTTTCCTCCCTCTATAAAAACTCTTTCATCTTCTCTCCCGTGCCCCAACTCCTAAACCTAATCTCAGATCTGAAGAGAGGAAGAGAGAGCGCAACCCTCCCAAAACACGACCTCTGGTCTCCTCCAGTCTATCGCGAAAACCCCATAAAATCGCGGATCTGTGGCCGTCCTATCATCTCCTGAGCACCGCCAATTTTTCTGGCAGTAGATTTTTTGGGTAGATCTCAGATCTATAGTCGATTCTCTGCTATTCCTGACTAGATTGCTCAGAGCAGTCCATACTTCATTTTTCCCCCACGAATTCTCGGGGAGGTTTGGATTCTCTAATCCTTTTTTAAAGTTTAATTTTCAGATCCATGGCACCATCTATTTTCGTTGAAAAAGATTTTTTTAGGATCTTAATTGATAGTAATGGATATGGCCATGTGTTTTTGGATAGGATTAGAGAAAAAATGGTTTGGTCTTGTGTATGATAATTCTGAGTTTGATACATACTACTGTCCTGAACTTGTAAAAGAATTCTACACTTGCATTGACACAACCACTATTGATCTTGACCATCACCAATTTACAGTGCACTTTGAAACTGGGGACATCATGGCTACAATTGACTGATTGAGGACTACACTCAAGTCTCCAGTTCGCCACTACACACCGAGCCCCTACCCCTTATAGAATACATGTCAATCATGGGTGCCCCTTATGTAGAGTATGACCGTGGGCTCAAGGCAAGCTCCACTTTTTGTAATGTCCATTCTGTTGGAAGATGGATCCAACACAATATACTAGGCTTTGACCATGCCACATCTTTCAATAGGCTTGTGCTGCAAATTATCCACAGCCTAATGACTAGGCAGCACATGGTCTGACTAAACACGGTCATTTTTCATGGTTTGATTGCTAACTCCCAACGTACTAGGGGTGCAAAGTACTCTCATCCTATTTTAGTCACCCGTCTGTGTAGAAACTTTCTACCAGATGCAGTATTTTCTGCATATGATAGAGTCCTTGTAGCCCCCGAGAGAATCACTAGTACGTATAATAGTTGCCTCCAGGCGGTTTGGACATTTACTGTCCAACCAGAGGATATCCCAGCTGAGTTCTCTTCTGAGGAACAGTTGGAGGAGGAGGATAAGCCTGAGTTCTGGTGCCAGCCACCACCTGCTGATTCACACACCTTCATGTCTTCTATTTGGAAAAGCATGAAGAAGATATTCAAAAGAAAAACTCGGATCCAAAGACAAATGGAGGAGCAATCTGCACGGTTAGAGCGTATCGAGGAGGGTTTATGACGTTCACAGTCGGCCGGCCCGAGCACTTCGGCCGATCCGAGCCGTCGACGAGGGTGGCATCAATTCACATTCCTTATTTCATGCATTTAAATCATACTGCATACATTGAGGACAGACAATGCGTGAGATAGGTATGGGGGGTACTAAGAAAGGATTTTCTTTTTATTTTAGGATATTTTCTAGATTTTCTTTTCTTTTTATTTTCTAAGATTTTCTCTTTATTATTTTCTCTTTCTTTTAGGATTTTTCTAGATTTTCATTAGATTTTTCTATATAAAAAATATTTTGATCCAGTTTTAAGAAAATTAAATTGATTTTAGGAATCAAGAAAACTTTAAACTAGGATTTCTTAATTTTAGTTAAAATAAGAGGAATTGTTGGATTTTTAGGTTAAGGAAGAAAGATTAGAAAGATAATTAGATCTTGAATTTTTCTTTAGAATTATATACACATTGAGGGATTAAAACAAGGACTTAAATACCCTTATTAAAAAATATATATAAAAAAATATTGTATATAAATAAAATAAAGTATTTGACCACTAATTAAGCTGGTTAATTGTGCCTTAGGAAGTATAGTTAGTCACGCCTAAAGGTGGTCAAAAATAAACACTTTAGCTTCGTGGCCTTATTCACTTGCCTGAGGGATGTATTCTCATCTAATGTCCTAAGAGCGTTTGGTCTGAGAGTCATTGATTCAAGACTTGTTACATAAGTGGACTAGAAAGCCTAATGAAACTAAAGGAAATATATAAAAAAATAATATATATATATATATATATATATATATATATATATATATATATATAAATAAGGGTATCATAAGTCCAAGTTAAAATCCCCATACATATAAGTGCATACTTTATAGGGTAAATAAAAGATCAAATAATCAATCTAATTCCGACCCCTTAACCCTAATTGATAACAATCCCTTACATAGAGACTTGAATTAAGGATGAATAGTTAAAGGTTAACCTAAAATCATAGATCACTTAATTTTTGCAAGAATGGATCACAAAACTTTTCTCTTTTTTAAAAAGAATTTTCAAAACACTAACATTTATATTTCTTCTTATGAATTTTGTGGGTGTAATCTGCTGAAAACCCTCAGGAGACAATACTCCTTCTCTAGGGGTAGCTTAGAGATTTAACGGCTTGTTGCACATACTCAGTGCAATCGCGTCACCTGCGAAAGTGATGTAATAACATCTTTAACTTAAATTTTTCTTCTTTTCTTATTTTGCTCGGGGATGAGCAAAAGATAGGTATGGGGTGTGATTAGTATTCATTTGTACATTATTTACATCACATTTTCTCATTTATTTGCTAATAAAATGCTAGTTTCTAATGTCTTTTCTCTTAAGTTTTAGGTCCACAACTCAATGGAAAAGAAGGCCCAAAATTCTAATTTAATTGAGAATTAATGAGGATTATTTGGAGCCCAATCCATGAAGCCCAGTTTTGTAATGAACCAAAGGATATTCAGAAGGAATAAGAAGCTTGTACAGGACACCTGGACAGAGCCAGGCTGTCAGAGCTATGCTCTCGTAATGGCCAAGATTCTGCCACAGAAACGCGACTTGGCCGCGTTTCTGTGGCAAATCCTCAGCCGTTGATGCGTCACTTTCTTCCACGGCTACGATTGATTGGACCTAGGATTTTGAGGTTATATAAAGACCTCCAGGGCCTCAGTGCGATGGGATACAAAATTTAGAGGAGAAGTTTAGAAATTTCTTTAGGATTTTCTTTAAAACTTTTATGTAATTTTCTGTTCTCCTTCTTAGTTCAGAAAATAGAGAGAGTGTGAACTCTATAGTTAACTAGTGGCAATCAATACAAGCTCCTTCTTCTTTCTCTTCTAATTTTCTTGTTGTTTTTACAAGCTTTCTTCTTCCTTGTAAAGCAGTGTAATGATGTTCATTTCCATGCATTTCAATTCCATGTCTAGCTAACTTCCTAACATGACTAACTAATGACTAATACTACTAACTATTAACTCTTAGATGAACAACTCATAAGATTCATTGGATGCATCTAGTTTGATTTTGTGTTTCTTGCAAGTATTCTTAACTTTCCAATGAAGATGAGTGCTAACTTGTTGAAGTTGTGCTGATTCTTCCCAAATGTTTCATGTGTGCCTCTTTTTAGTGCCTTACCATTTTGGCAAGTGCCTTGATGGAACATGAAGATGGGTTCACTTTGAAATGCTAACAATCTTATGCACAGGCTTCTTATTTCATACTTGCTAACTAATGGCCTTGATGATCTAATGAACTTGTCTATATTGTTATGCATTACTAATATGTGAATCATCAATCTCATGCTCCATCCTTGTACACTCAAATCTTTTTTCTTTTCTTTCTCAACCAATTCTACTTTTCATTTGTTTTCTTTAAATCGATATTTCTTTCACCGTTTTCCATTTCACATTTCTTGTTTTGTTTTCCTTTATTTTCAAAACCATCATTCCAACACCTTCTTTCTTTACTTTTTTTTCTATTATTTGAAACAAAGAAGAACCATCATTTTCTCAAAAACAAGATTTTAAAAACCCGACAAACACTTCCATCGCATCCCCTCCCTGCGGATACGACTCGCTTTAGCTTCTTTGCTACAAACGGAAGTTCGAGGGAGTTACATTAACCTAAAATACAACCCCAAGTCTTTGAACATAAGCATCTTCAACTAACACGGTTTGCTCTTTGAACTCTGTCTCAATCACTTGGTGTTGATGGGTGACGATCACACATGCCGTATAGAAGGAATAGGTATTGTTCTTATCAGAATGTTCAATGGGATGGTAAGAAAGTTGAAGGATGTGAGATACGTTCCTCAGTTAAAGAAGAACTTGATCTCTATTGGAGCTTTAGAAGCACAATGCCTTAAAGGGACTTTTTCTGAAGACGTTCTCAAGATGCTCAAAGGCTCGATGGTTATTCTGAAGGGCTTCAGACGAAATAATATGTATTAATTAAAGGGAAGTACAATGACAGGGCAAGAGGCAACTTCAAAAGGTGCAGGTAATGATTCCACCAGACTATGGCTATGAGGCTGAAATACACAGGAGAGAAATCTTTGCAAGTATTGGCGAAGCAAGGATTATTAAAAGGTGCAAAGACTTGAAGATTGGAGTTCTGTGAGCATTGTGTTACTGGAAAGAAGACAAAGGTGAAGTTTGGTACCATGATTCACCCACCGAAGGAATTCTTGATTATATTCTCACGGATATTTGGGGACCTACCAAAACTGCATCACTTAGAGGTAATCACTACTTTGTATTGTTTATTGATGAGTTTTTTAGGCGTAGTTGGGTGTGCACCATGCGACACCAGAACGAAGTCCTAAATTTATTTGTGAGGTGAAAGACACGTATAGAGAAGTGCACTGGTACAAAGATCAAGATACTCCAATTTGATACTGGCGGAGAGTACAAGGGTGATTCCTTTCTACAACTATGTCAGAATGAAGGCATAAAGAGGTACTTCACAATTCGAGAAACACTGCAACAACATGGGGTGACTGAGAGCATGAATCATATCTTGCTAGAGAAGGTTTGATTTTTGTTGTCTAATGCATGATTACCAAATCCTTTTGGGCTGAGGCTTTGACTTATACAGGTAATTTCATTAACAGGTTGCCATTATCTGCGATAGGAGGTAAGACTCTGATGGAGTTTGGTCTGAGAAAGCTGCTTAAAATTGTGATATGCTCAGGATATTTGGATATCCATCCTGTTACCACGTCAAAGAAAATAATTGGATCCTCGAGTAAAAAAGAATGTGTTTTTAGGCTTCAAAAGAGGTATGAACGGGTACAAGCTGTAGAACCCTAAAGACAAGAAGATTGTTTATGATAAAGCCTACAAGCTCTCAGCAGGTGGAGAGTGAACAAACTAAGAAGGTATCGCAGCGGGTGGAGAGTGATGCTACTCCTCGTACTCTAAATAGTTTAGTATCATCTGAGCTCTCGCCTGAGGTGACATAGGATGGAGCTCATGTAGTCAATGAGGATGCTAAAGATGTTGAGAATCAAGGATCAGAGATGAGTTAGGTCCAAGATTCTATTGCAGCTGGGAGAACCAGAAGAAATCCACGCAAGCCGGCATTGCTCACTTCAGATATGATTATGGCCTATGCTTTTTCAGTCATTGAGGAGTGTATTATATCCATATATATGGAGGTGAGATCAGCTCAGAATCAGAGATGTGGAAGAATGTCATGTTGGAAGATGAAGTCTCTTTATAAGAATGACACTAGAAAACTATCAGAGTTGCCCAAAGGAAAGAAGGCCATTAGCAAGTGCGTATTTGCGGAAAAAACATAAATCTCAAAATGGTTAAACTATTCGCTACAAGGCTAGATTGGTAGCTAAGGGCTATGTTCTGAAGAAGAGCATTGATTACAACGTAAATCATTCTTCAATTCAGATTTTTTTTTAACATGGGTAGCACAATATAATTTGGAGCTACATCAACTCGATGTGAAGACCACTTTTCTCTATGACGATCTTAATGAGAAGATCTATATGACTCAACTAGTGGGGTTCAAAGCTGCAAGATAGGAAAAATTAGTTTGCAAACTTAACAAATCACTATATGAATTGAAGTAATTACCAAGGCAATAGTACAAACCATTTGATAAGTTTAAGCAAGGAAAAAGGTACAGACGAAGTCCATATGACCCATGTGTTTATTCCAGAAGGCTACCAGACGGAGAATATATCTACTTAATATTGTATGTAGATGATATGCTCATAGCTTTGAAGAGTAGATCGACGATCAACAAGTTGAAGAGCCAGTTGTCATCTGAGTTCAAGATGAAGGATTTGTGAGAAGCAAGAGGGTTCTTTGCATGAGAATTGATAGAGATAGGAAAAGCGGCAAGGTTTGTTTGACTCAGAAGAAGTATTTACAAAAGTTACTACAGAAGTTCAATATCCAGAGTGATACAACATCTGTCAGTATATACATCATTGACTTCTCACTTCAAGCTTGCAGCAACAATGTCTCCAAAGCCAGTAGAAGAACATGAGTACATGTCTCATGTGCCGTATGCCAGTAAAATGGATAGTTTGATGTATGCAATGGTATGTATAAGGTCAGATTTCTCACAGGTCCTAACCATGGTGAGTAGATACATACATGATCCTAAAAATGGATATTGGAAAGCTGTGAAGTGGATACTACGGTACATCAAGAGTACTGTAGATGTTGGATTAATGTTTGAGAGGGATACAAGAGCAAGAAATTATGTACGTTGTACGTTGACTTCGATGACGCTGAAGATCTTGACAAGTGCCGATCGACAATGGGATATGTGTTCACGTTATCTCAGACACTAGTGAGTTGGCTCTATACTTTACAGCCTACTCTGATATTATTCACAATGGAGGCCGAGTATATGGCATTGATAAAGGCTATAAAGGAGGCAATTTGACTTCAAGGGTTATTAGACGACTTGGGGATCGAACAAGATTTCTTAAAAATCCATTGTGATAGCATGAACAATATCTATTTGGTAAAGAATCAAGTCTATCATGCCGAGACTAAGTATATTCATGTTAGATTTCACTTTGTGCGCGAGATTCTCGATGAGGGCCATATCGAACTAAACAAGATCAACACCAAACATAATCTCGTGGAAATGCTTACCAAGGTGGTTACAGGGACTAAGTTCAATCACTGCAAGAACTACTCTGCATCTCTCAAGTGCATTGAGACCTTTTGAGATTGTTTGGATGAACTACATGTGGCTAGATTCTCTTGGGCAGGGAGTATGTAGGCAGTCTTCACGGTGCAACTCGTTTCTGACTTGAAATTGGCAATCAATGTGTTCGGCTCAAATTTGAGAAATCTTCACTGAGGTGAAGAACTGTAGGGGAGAAGATCTAAAATGAAGTTTTTTAAACTCAATGGAGTTAGTCTGGAGAGAGAAGCATCAGCGAGCTCAACCGCGCGACAATCAGAGGAAGCTTTCGAAAGCTGATATCAAGTATTCGAAAGCTGTGGTCATGCTTTTGAAAGCCAGAGGGAGCTTTCGAAAGCTCTGAGATAGACCAACTCTGTGGATGGTAGCTTTCGAAAGCTTGGCTTTCAAAAGCTAATGCCAAGCTTTCAAAAGCTCCGCGAATTCGATCCGAATTCTGATTCTGATTCTGATTGAGTTCTGTATTTTTATTTGACCCGAATTCTGGGTAATTGGGTTTTCTTTTTCTAGTTATAATATGGGATCCTTGAGATCAATTGTAGTGTAAAAAATTTGACGTATTGAATAAGATTTTCTCCTTTCTGCCTCAAGGATATAGGCAAATTATCAAACCTCATTAATGTTGGTATTTTGGGCGCCTCACATCCATTGAAAAAGACTACACAATAAGGTGGAGGAGATCCCAAAAGATTCAACAGCCAGAAACATGCATAAAACATACACATGCTCAGTCTGTCAACAACAACAGATGGTTGTCGACAGCAAAGCCAGTGTGGTCGATAGGCGGTCAATCGCGAGCCAACAAAGACTGAGGATGACTAAGTCTATCAACAACTACATGTAGTTGTCGATGCTGAGCATTGCCTGTCGAAGGCAGTCGACAGGAGATCGACCGCCACTTCAACAGAGACAAAGGCATGTCTTAGTCTGTCGACAGCTGACACGCAGCTATCAATAACTACGGGAAATTACAGATTTTGACTGCTTTTAGATTCTAATTTTGAGGAGATTTTTGAATCTTTTCTTTCAGAGGCGGTTGATTGGATGGCTAAGATGATTTTGCTAAAGATTTAGAAGGTTTATATTTATTCTAGATGTTTATAAAATTTCAAAGGTCGTGGGTTTTATGTATCGTGCTTAAAAAAGAGATTTTCACCTTGTATTGAGAGTTTTAGAGATTCTAGAGAGAGATTCTTGTAAACTCTTGTATTACTTCTTAGGTAATAGGATTTTCTCCCCTCTCCCTCAAATTTTATATTTTTTAGGTGTGTTCTTCCTCTTGTGGTGATCGAGATATATTACTTGCTAAGGTAAATCTCTCGGTGTTTTCGCAGTTATTGTTTGGTGGTGTCTATCACAATAATTAGTATCAGATTGATGGCGAGCAAGGCGATCACAATGAAGTTCGAGGTGGAGAAATTTGATGGGAAGAATAACTTCTGTTGTAAAAAATGCGAGTAACGATATTGCTCGTGAAGGAGGGCACTCATAAGGCCATGTTTGGTACTGAGAAGAAGCCGTCTAGGATGGAGAACGAGTGGATGGATCGATGTTTGAGCCAAGGCCACTATTATAATATATTTATTAGATGAAGTTCTTTGTTATGTAATGAACGGGAAAACAAATGCATGTTATGGTGTAAGATGGAGAGTCTCTACATGATAAAGAGTTTATCCAACAAACTCCTCTTGAAGAAGCAGTTGTACAGTCTTCAGATAAAGAAAGAAATACCAGTTCTGTAGCATCTCAATGGGTTCAGTCAAATTTTGAGCGATCAATTGGCACTGGAGGTGAAACTAGAAAAGGAAGACAAAGCTCTTCTTTTGCTGTCTTTTCTTTCTCCAAGTTATGATCACTTGGCGACTATCCATCATGTATGAAATGAAGACCTTAGAGTTGAAAGATATCAGGCAGATGCTCCAAAACAACGAGTTGATGAAAATGATAGATTTCACAGAGGAGCCTTAGGATTGTTTGTCAAGAAGCAGAGGAGGAAATTGAAAAGTCACCTAGAGGGGGGGTGAATAGGTGACAATGCTAATCTATGAACTAAATGCGGAATTTAAAAATTAATTGCAAATTACACTCAAGTGCTATCAACAAGTGATGCACACAACCAAGCCAAGCAAATATAAATGAGCAATGTAAATAAATGCAAGGCACAAAGTAAAGAGAGAGTAGAGAGAGCCAATGAGTCAAGCGCAAACACAAAGATATGTTATCGAGGTTCGAGCACCCAGCTCTACATCCCCGCCTTCGACACACGAAGGATTTCTAATCCACTAGCTAGTCCACAAAGAACTCTCACAAGGAGTACCCAACTCCTCTCTTTACAAATACAACCTCCTCCTTGAGGCACTACTCCAAGCCAACAAACACAAGCTTCTCCTTGAGGCAAACTCCAACAATCACAACCTCCTCCTTGAGGCAAACTCCCAACCAATACAACAAACTCCCAATCACCAACCAATACAAGGATCACCTCTCAACTAGAGGGATACAACTCAAAGCACAAAGCTTAGAAAAGATTGGGTTACAACTTGGTGGTCACAACAACAACCACAAAACAACTTCTTCTTCCACACAAATAACCTATAGATATAGATAGTAGATTTTTGCTCAAGTGTGGAGAAAAACAAAGGAATGGAAATCAGAAATCACAAAGAAAATCCTTGGAAAAAAATCAAGAAAACAATATAGAGTAGTTCAATCACAAGCTTTTCCCAAACACCCTTTCTTTGATATTTCCAAACCCTAATCAAACACCAAAATAGATTGTTCAAATCAAGCACAAAAACTTCTTTTGATTGCTTTGAAAACACCAGAGAATCATGAAAAATTCGCACAAAAAATCTTAGAGAAAAACTCTTGCAAATTGGGGTATTTATAGGCTAATCCAGAAAATAGCCGTTTGGCAGCAGTTTTGCCAAAAATAGCCTTCCGGTCGACCGGGACGGTCGACCGCCCAACGGTCAAATTTTGATCCGTTGTGGCTACCGGTCGACCGCCCCGATCGACCGAGAATTCCTGAGAGCAAACAGCTCTCTGTCGGTCGACCGCTTCGGTCGACCGGCTACAGAGTCAGCCAGCGTGCACGTATCCGTGCACGTCAGTCGACCGGATCGGTCGACTGGCTTCTTGGTGCGGTCGACCGTACCAGTCGACCGGCCAAGCCTGGCAGACAAAAACAGGTCTGAAAACTGGGAAAAAATATTATAATAAATCCCACAAAATCTCTAAAATTTCACAAAAATAGTTTTATCATTTTATATTGAAATACAAACTTGTGTTAAAAATCCTAACACAAATTTCAAACATATTTGACTATTTTTGTGTTATGGAAATTTTGCCAAAAACCAAAAACCGTATTTTCTAAAACCTTGTATTTTTGAATAGAAAATACACATTGTCTAAAACTCATCCATGATACAAAAATATGATATTTAAACACTTTGAAGCATATTGTATATGAATAGAAATTCAATATACAAGAAACATATATATATATATCATGATTTTTGTCATTAAGTCTAAAAATATGTTTTGTTGTAAATACCAAAACATAAAACATATGGAATAGATTATCAAACAAAGTTTGTCTAAACAATTGAAGCATGCATGTATATAGAACAAATCTAATATACATAAACCATGTAAACTTGTTTTGATAAAAAATCTATTCATGAAAACCAAGATCGGTTAAACCTAAAACCGAAAATCAAAACATGAAAGGTGTGTGTTGTGAACTTGGGCTTATCATACTATTCTAATCTTTACAATTAAGATCTAAACCCAAACTAAAACTATGGATACCTAAGTCTTCTTGTAGAGCGCAATCTCCAAGCTAGAGCGCAATCTCCAAGACGGCTCGATCCAAAAACTCTTGATTCACCGAGCAAGTGCAATGTATGATCTTTGACGCTCGGGCTCTTGAATCAACATGTGAAAGATGTGTGGAAGCTTTCACCAACTAATATTTTAATTAATGATCTGAAACTTAAACATCACAAGATAATTAGTACACATAACTACATGAGTTAATCATCATCAAAACTAGAGTGGAAGGCCTTTGGGCCAACAATCTCCCCCTTTTTGATGATGACAAAACTCATGGAGTTATATATGCATGGATTAAAGTAAAGCTTCAAAGAAGCTCCCCCTTAACTCATGCATAACAATAAAACATATAAGATATGCAATGAATGTTCTTAAAAAAACATGTTTATATGTGTTTAAAACAATATCAAAACATGCTCTTGATACCAATAAAAATGAAACATGAAACATGCATAGACATGCATATAAACAAGGCTTCTTTTCATCAAATGTAAACTATATGCAAACACAAATATGCATATAAAACTCAAATTCTTCTCCCCCTTTTTGTCAATCATCAAAAAGGGTTAAAAATAAAATCAAAAACAATAAATTTTTTCTCCCTTTTTGTTCAAAACAAAGAACTAATAAAGGGTTAAATCAAATATGATACCAAAAAAAAATGTGGCAATGAAGTGTATATTGATACCAATTGAAAAACAACAAATCAATTGAAATCAAAACGAGAACATATACCAATTGAAAACAAAAAAAATGAAAATCTTGATACCAATTAGTAAGTAAACAAATAACCTACCAATTGTAAACAAACAAACAAGATACCTAATTTTGGAGTTAAACAATACTAATTTTGAATTTCCTTAAAAACAAATCTTGATACCAAATGAAACTATTATTCTTTAAAACACAAGATACCAATTGAAATTATTTCTTTACCAATTGAAATCTTTATTTTCTATCATAAAGTAAGGGAGTGGAATAAAAAAAATATCAATTGAAAGATAAAATACCAATTTGAAAAATGAAATACTAGTTTTCTCCCCCTTTATGAAATACCAAATGAAAATATGCATATGCTTGAAATAAGATACCAATTGAAAATTAACTCAATTGAAAATTTGCTTTAACATTGTTTCAATTTGAAAAGATCAAGCTAAGCATAAACAAAATTTGTGATATCTTGAAGCACGAATAAATCATCTATATATGTATGTAAAAGATAGATATCAATTGAAATTTGATACTATATGAAGTGCAAGCATACATATATAAAATACAAACATATATGAGTATACAAAAAAAATGTCACATTGATACCAATTGAAAGAGTTCAATGATACCAATTGAAACAACAATAAATACAAGTGTATATCTCATATAACCTACCACCCAATCATGTGCAAGTTTAAAAATGATTTTCATTATAAAGCATACATGAACATGATCTCCCATCCAACCACCCTTTGATGGTAGGGGTTTTCAAAAATAGGTTTGAAAATGTAGTATGTTTGAAAATCTCTACCAAGGAAGAATATCATAACTAGTTATATGAATCAACTAGTATGAGATCCAAAAAAAATTTTCATGAAGACACATGTAAACCACATGGCACTAAAACACTCAAAATCCATATAGCATAACTTGTACTCATGAAAACTAAGTCATGAGAAAACATAGATAGAGTGAGTGTACAAGTGTTTGTGAGAAACATATCAACATGAAAATGGACAATCAAGCTCAATATTAAAAACATGAAATTCATCCAAACGATTTAAACTTCAAGGCATATGTATGTCATGTACAAACTAAAGTATACATACATATCCTAAACATGAAGAGTCCACAAAAGTATATGCATGAAGGCACGTGGCTCAAGGATGTATATGTATAAACAATAATTTGGACAAGATAGACATATACATGAAGTCAACCACAAGATCATAGAAACACATTAAAAATGAGGAATACAAGTCAAATGCATGAATCATCAAAACTAGACTATACTAGTACATCAAATGACTACAAATGAGCGTTCAAGCACAAATATAAAGGTCTATTTGTAGCTCACTAGTTGTACAAGTATAAATCCTAGTCTTAATGAAAACTAACATTCAAGCAAGTAATCAAATCATGAGGCATCTTAGTTTCAAAAATCAATATGAACATATTAATCAAAAATATGAAGTATTAATGACCTTTTAAAACTAAGATGGATGTATGATGCAACGATTTCTCAAAACAAGACTAAGAGCCGTATACCCCGTGAAGGGTTCTGAACTCCTTCCTCCTGATTCCCCTTGAATGGGTTAGAGGTGCGCAATGCAACCTTGTTGTATGAGAATTGATCGAACAAAGAATGAATAAAGTGCAATGATGAAATGCACACAAGATATATCACAAACATCCATATAATCATCTAAACAAAAATCATGGAATCATGAACATCATATGATCATTATGCATATGCATGTGCATTAGATCTAGGGCATACATGTTAGCTTAAACAAGAAGTGAACACTAAATATAGATCCATATGAAACATGGGTGCTCAAGTAACTAAACATGTATATCTCAAGTCTAATGAACATCAAAACACAACATGCTATAAATGAATGATCTAAAAAAGCATGTAAATAATAAATGGGAGTTAGAGAATGATACCAAAACCAAAGAAGGTGCATCTCTAGTTCTCCAAAACATGGTGGTCATCTCCACCTAATCTCCTTGAGAGTGAAGCATCCAAATAGTTCTCATTCAAGCTCGGAACGCATCCACCTCAAGGTACCTCCACTCTCACGTGATGCGAGAGCTCCCACCTACATCAAAAGCCAAAGAGGTGGTTTTTGGTACCCATTTTCTAGTGGATCCACGGGGGTTAGTTTCTTTTCTCACCCAAACAAAATTAGTTGCTAAATTTTCATGATAAATGCGATCATAACAAAATCTAGCAAGGTGGCCTTTTCGACCACAATGTGTACATGTGTACACGTGAGCATACATATGATGATGGTGATCATGGGAAGCATGTGTATGCCTAGATGGGTGTGCATGCAAGGTTGGAACTTGTTTCTTGCGAATCAAGGTTTTCAAACGTGTGTGATTCATGGCACAATGGCTCAAGGTGGAGCCCAAACAATCAACACTTTTCTTCAAATTATTTATATCATTTTCTATGCTAGAAGACAAAGTGGAACATGCTATAGAAGTGCAAGAAGTAGAAGCTACATTAGCATGACAAACATGCAAATCAATATCATTTTGCAAAGATTCATTTTTAGACAAAACCAAATTCAATTCTTTAGTAATAGAATCAATTTTATTTTTCAAAGTAAGGTTTTCTTTGAAAACAAGATCCAATCTAGAAGACAAAACCTCATTGTGTTCTACAATATCATCAAAACCATTTTTGTTTTTCAAATCTTCAATCTCTTTAAGTGCAAGTTCAAGTTGAGATTGTAGTGAGTCACGTTCACTAGTGATCTCTTCTTTTTCTTGCAAAATCACTTCAAAATTAGAACATAAATCCTTTAATTCATTTTTCAAAACAAGATTATTCTCTTTCAAAAGTTTGTATTTTTCTAAGAATTTTTCAAGCT
Source organism: Agave tequilana (assembly GCA_038442645.1). Classification (NCBI taxonomy): domain Eukaryota; kingdom Viridiplantae; phylum Streptophyta; class Magnoliopsida; order Asparagales; family Asparagaceae; genus Agave; species Agave tequilana. The sequence goes on from JAVJIF010009732.1 coordinate 128,781, forward strand.
TTTGAGTAAGTTCCATATTTAAAGTTTGAACCTCAAAACAACCATGGCAATAAGAATTAGAGCTATCATCAAGAGGGGAATCCGAGTGTACCTCAAGGGAGTCTTTCCCTTGGACCATGAAGCATTTATCTTTGGACATGTCTCTCTTGGATCTCCTCAAATTGTTGATGATCCTTGGAAGCTCGGGAGACGTTAAGATGCTCCAAACTGCAAAAGTCGAATCATAGCGATCAAAAATAGGTAAAAGATGTTCATTTAGAGATGCTAGAAGTGTCCTAAGGGCTAATGCATTGGCCTTCTTATGCTTGCTACTATTAGGGAGGGATTCTATAGTGATGGCTTGATAAACTAAATGTCCTAGTCCTTTTAGATGTCTAATCATGTCAACCTTCTAAGAGTCAAATCTAAAATGGTCAAACATAGGAGGGCTAGCCATGAGTGCAAACTAGTATGAGTGCAAATGAAAATGCAAATGAAGATTAGCAAACCAAGATCACTCCTAGGTGGTTAAACCTAAATATCAGGAGCACTAGCTCTGATACCAATTGAAAAGTCACCTAGAGGGGGGGTGAATAGGTGACAATGCTAATCTATGAACTAAATGCGGAATTTAAAAAATTAATTGCAAATTACACTCAAGTGCTATCAACAAGTGATGCACACAACCAAGCCAAGCAAATATAAATGAGCAATGTAAATAAATGCAAGGCACAAAGTAAAGAGAGAGTAGAGAGAGCCAATGAGTCAAGCGCAAACACAAAGATATGTTATCGAGGTTCGAGCACCCAGCTCTACATCCCCGCCTTCGACACACGAAGGATTTCTAATCCACTAGCTAGTCCACAAAAAACTCTCACAAGGAGTACCCAACTCCTCTCTTTACAAATACAACCTCCTCCTTGAGGCACTACTCCAAGCCAACAAACACAACCTTCTCCTTGAGGCAAACTCCAACAATCACAACCTCCTCCTTGAGGCAAACTCCCAACCAATACAACAAACTCCCAATCACCAACCAATACAAGGATCACCTCTCAACTAGAGGGATACAACTCAAAGCACAAAGCTTAGAAAAGATTGGGTTACAACTTGGTGGTCACAACAACAACCACAAACAACTTCTTCTTCCACACAAATAACCTATAGATATAGATAGTAGATTTTTGCTCAAGTGTGGAGAAAAACAAAGGAATGGAAATCAGAAATCACAAAGAAAATCCTTGGGAAAAATCAAGAAAACAATATAGAGTAGTTCAATCACAAGCTTTTCCCAAACACCCTTTCTTTGATATTTCCAAACCCTAATCAAACACCAAAATAGATTGTTCAAATCAAGCACAAAAACTTCTTTTGATTGCTTTGAAAACACCAGAGAATCAGGAAAAATTCGCACAAAAAATCTTAGAGAAAAACTCTTGCAAATGGGGTATTTATAGGCTAATCCAGAAAATAGCCGTTTGGCAGCAGTTTTGCCAAAAATAGCCTTCCGGTCGACCGGGACGGTCGACCGCCCAACGGTCAAATTTTGATCCGTTGTGGCTACCTGTCGACCGCCCCGGTCGACCGAGAATTCCTGAGAGCAAACAGCTCTCTGTCGGTCGACCGCTTCGGTCGACCGGCTACAGAGTCAGCCAGCGTGCACGTATCCGTGCACGTCGGTCGACCGGATCGGTCGACTGGCTTCTTGGTGCGGTCGACCGTACCAGTCGACCGGCCAAGCCTGGCAGACAAAAACAGGTCTGAAAACTGGGGAAAAATATTATAATAAATCCCACAAAATCTCTAAAATTCCACAAAAATAGTTTTATCATTTTATATTGAAATACAAACTTGTGTTAAAAATCCTAACACAAATTTCAAACATATTTGACTATTTTTGTGTCATGGAAATTTTGCCAAAAACCAAAAACCGTATTTTCTAAAACCTTGTATTTTTGAATAGAAAATACACATTGTCTAAAACTCATCCATGATACAAAAATATGATATTTAAACACTTTGAAGCATATTGTATATGAATAGAAATTCAATATACAAGAAAATATATATATATCATGATTTTTGTCATTAAGTCCAAAAATATGTTTTGTTGTAAATACCAAAACATAAAACATATGGAATAGATTATCAAACAAAGTTTGTCTAAACAATTGAAGCATGCATGTATATAGAACAAATCTAATATACATAAACCATGTAAACTTGTTTTGATAAAAAATCTATTCATGAAAACCAAGATCGGTTAAACCTAAAACCGAAAATCAAAACATGAAAGGTGTGTGTTGTGAACTTGAGCTTATCATACTATTCTAATCTTTACAATTAAGATCTAAACCCAAACTAAAACTATGGATACCTAAGTCTTCTTGTAGAGCGCAATCTCCAAGCTAGAGCGCAATCTCCAAGACGGCTCGATCCAAAAACTCTTGATTCACCGAGCAAGTGCAATGTATGATCTTTGACGCTCGGGCTCTTGAATCAACATGTGAAAGATGTGTGGAAGCTTTCACCAACTAATATCTTGATTAATGATCTGAAACTTAAACATCACAAGATAATTAGTACACATAACTACATGAGTTAATCATCATCAAAACTAGAGTGGAAGGCCTTTGGGCCAACAGAAATCACAGAGTAGAGGGCCCAACAAGGGTACCAAAACTTCTAGTGAAAATTTTGATTGCTACTATTGCAAACAACCAGGGCACTAAAAGAAGAATTGTTCAAAGTACAAGGAGATGCTAAAGAAAAAGGGTGGTCTAGAAGCTGATGGAGCTAGTACCAATGAGAAATAAATGAATCAAGACGGCATAGCCAAGGAAGCAGTTGAAAAACCATATTATGTTCTATTAGTGAATCTGGGCAGAGGCAAAGGGAGGTTCTTATGTGCTTGGTTGCTTGACTTGGGATGCACATACCACATGTTTCCAAGGTGGAAGTGGTTCAGCACATATAAGCCTTTTGAAGAAGGCACATTCCTGATGGGCAATAATGTTACATGCAAAACAATTGGAATAGGCAATATACTGATAGGTAGTAAAAAGTGCATATTTATTATCACATTTACCATCATATTTCCCTATTTATTCTTTTATTAGGCACTACTACTAATATTTCATTGTTTAATGTGTGCAGGCCTTGAGTAAATAAAAACTAAATAAATGAAACCCAATTAAAGCCCAAAAGCCCAAAAAGTCCATAAGCCCACATGCATAATTAATTGGGAGGAAGAGGAAGGATAAAAATAGAACTCCTAATCGCTAAAGAGAAGGATAAAGTGAGACTCCTAATTGCAAAGAGAAGGAAAAGGATAAGATGAATCCTCATCTTAAAAACGAGATGGACTTCTACTTAAACCTAGTTGCTTGCACCAAGGATAAAGATAAAAGGGGAGAAAAGCTTAAAGATAAAGGGAACAAATCCTTTTTAAATTTGAATTTTTGATAACTTGCTTCCCAAGTTATCCCGAGTTCTCAAGATAGAGGGTTTGCATGCAGAATCTAGAAAAAGGCGTCCAGATGGACGGACCAGAGGAGGCCACGCAAGAAAGCGCGAGGCCATTGGCCACGCTATTGTCGCGGAAACGCGGCCATAGCCGCGTTTCCGCGGCTAGTTGGATAATGTTGGTGATGCGTCTTCGTGGGAGAGTTGTACTGGGACTCTATATCTTATATCCCCTATAAATACCCCTGCAGAGTAACAGAGAAGGGGAGATCTCAGAAGCTCAAGCTTAAGGTTTCTTTATATTCTCTTTTCTTTCCAAATTTACTTGTACTTTTCTAGTTTTTATTTTTTTTACTCTGAAGAAGAGTTGAAGAAAGGAGAAGGCTTTGTACTGAGTTAGTGACAGACTTAATAAAAGGTCATTCTTTTCTTTCAAACTCTTTGTTTTTTTTTATTATTTGTGTTTCTTTTATTTTCGTTTCATCTATTTTATGCAATCTTTTACCATGTTTTAATTCCACCATAATTATGTGTAACTAATTTCTTAATAGCCTGCTAATCTCTCCACTAACTAAAACCTAGATCTATGAAGATAAATTGATTGAACTCTATGCATGTTAAAAAACCTAGGGTAAGTAAATAATTCTTGAAGACTAGTCATGAATTGAGTTAAGCTAGGTTTAGGGTGTAATATTTAAAATTATCCTTGGTTTATACTTAGATGCTTTGATGGTTTAATGTTAAGTTAAAATTACTTTTCTTAAACTATACTTTGGGACTTTGATAAACCAATGCTTAGTTTTATCTAGTGTACTGCCAACAGGGTTTAATCTCTTTCTTACTTTTCTTTCTTGGATTTGAAGCAATAATCTAGGTTTAATCCTTATAGATTCAACATGATATTTATTCTTGATAGACTAGTGTTTGGTTGTGATAGATGATTAGTTGGCTATACATATTCTTTCTATTTTAAAATATTTGCTTACAAACAATTTCTTCTTTTACAAGCTAATTGTTAGAGAATTCGTTCCGAAAAGCTTCTATCGCATTCCTCCCTGTGGATTCGACCCGCATAGCCCTTACTACCGCAGATATATTGTGGAAGACAGAGACACGCATCCATCCAGATAACATCCTTCTAACCCTTAAACTATATCTCTGTTTTTCCTCAATCATATACGCATGAAGATTTTTGACGGACAGCTGCGAACACTCAAGGACGTGAGACGCGTTTCAGACCTGAGGAAAAATCTTCTCTCCTTGGGAGTCTTGGAAGCTCACGAATACAAGTTCATAGGTACGGATGGAGCTCTAAAGATCACTAAGAATTCTATGATGGTCTTCAAAGTAGAGTGTACGACGAACTTGTACAAGGTGATCAGAAGCGTGGTGATTGGTGATATTTCCGTAGCAACAGAGTATGAGGACATCACAAGATTTTGGCACATGCATCTTGGACACATGAGTGAGCGAGGTCTTCAAGTCTGCAGAGAAAAGAAGTTCTATCAGGTATTAAACATTGCAAACTCAGTCTACATAAGTTTTGCATATAGGTAGATAGTCGAGAGTAGATTTTACTACATCAGTGCATAAAACTAAAGGCTTGTTAGATCTCGTACACACGGATGTGTAAGGACCTTCGCCAGTTGCATCAGGTGCATGTTATTATGTTACTTTTATAGATGATTTCTCCCGAAAAGTATGAGTGTACTTCTTGAAGCAGAATCAGAGGTATTTCAGAAACTCAAGGAGTGAAAAGCCGAGGTGAAGAATCGAAAGGGTGAAAGGTGAGGGCTTGAGGTCAGATAATGGGGTGAGTATACATTCTTGTAATTCAAAGAGTACTTAGCTAGTCAAGGTATTGAACACCGACTAATTATTCCAGGGTAGTCAGAACAAAATGGAATAACAAAGTACATGAATCTAACACTTACAAAACGTGCCCGCAGTATGAGGTTACGTGCTGACAAGTCAGAAGGTTTTTGTGGAGAGGCAATGAGTCATGCGAACTATTTAGTGAACATGTCACTATCTACAATCGTTAATTTTCAGATCCCAAAAGAGATATGACAAGGAGAGTCGGTGAACTATTTAACCTTACGAATATTCGGCTACTAGGCATACAGTTTGATTGATAGTCAAAAGAGGAATAAGCTGGAGTCTAAGTAAAAAAGGTGTTAATTCATTTATTTTACCAAGGGAACCAATACACACATGCTTTGGGGTCCAGAAAAAAATAGTGCTTTTGTTAGCAGAGATGTGATCTTTGATGAAGGATCAATGGTGCAAGAAAAATCAAAGACAGAGGACAAGGCACAAGGTGGAGTTTCAGACAGTTCATTAGATTCTCAAAGTAAGGAGTTTGAGCTTTCAGATGACCCCAACAAGTCTGTTGAGTTAGAAGGAAGACTCATCAGATTCAGATAAAAACAAGAAAGAAGCTACTCAAGAGCAACATGTATAACCTAAACCGTTGAGATAACCTAACAAAAATTTATTACCACCAATCAGATATGACTGGGATGAGAATCAAGTCTCTTTTGTATTAGTAATGGAAGCTAAAGATCCTAGCAGTTACAAGGAGGTAATCGAGGCAGATGACAGTGACAAGTAGGCCTTAGCCATGAAACAGGAGATGCAGTCTCTGAAGAAGAATCAAACATGAAATTTAGTGAATATACTAAAGAGTTTTAAAGCAATAAGTTGCAAGTTGGTCTTTTGAAAGAATAACAATAAGCAATGCAAGACAATTCTAGTTGTCAAAGGGTATTCTCAGAAGAAAGATATTGACTACAATAAAATTTTTCTCTTGTAGTCAAGCATACGTCTATTAGATTGTTGTGGGTAGTCATGGTTCAAGATGATCTCGAGTTGGAGCAGCTGGATATGAAAACAAAATTTTATATAGTGAGCTAGAGGAGAGGATATACATAAAGCAACCTGCAATGCACTTTCAGAAAAGTCAAGAAAACAAGGTGTGTCTTCTCAAAAAAATCTCTTTATTAGTTGAAACAGTCTCCCTGGCAGTAGTATAAGTGGTTCGACTCATTTATGATCAAGGCTAACTACACCCGATGTAAGAATGATAGTTGAGTTTATTTCAAGCAGTGTAATGGTGATCTCACACATTTGTTGCTGTATATGGATGATATGTTGATTGCTGCAAGACATAAGACACATATTCAGAATCTTAAAGCTCAGCTAAAGATGGAGTTTGACATGAAAGATTTAGGAGAAGCCAAAAAGATTTGGGTATGGAGATCAGTCGAGATAGGAGTACATGCAAACTCTAACTATCCCAGGAGAATTATATTCTCAAGATGTTGAAAAGATTCAACATGACTGAAGTAAGACTGATCACTACTCTTTTGACAGATCACTTCAGGTTATCCTCCAGTAAGTGTCCAAACTCACAAGAAGAGAAATAAGAGATATCTCGAGTATCATATGCTAGTACGGTGAGATCATTGATGTATGCTATTTTTTATACTAGGCCTAACTTAGCTTATGCAATTAGTACAGTAAGTCGGTTCATGTGAAATCCAAAAAAGGAACATTAAGAAGCAGTGAAGTGGATACTACGATATATGCGAGAGACTACAAGATTAGGTTTGACGTTTTAGAGGTTGGAAATAGGGAAGACTAAGGTGTTACAAAGATATGTTGATGCAGATTATGCATAAGATCTTGATCAATAAAGATCTGTGATGGATTATCTATTCACAGTAGCAGTGCATTGTTAGTTGAAAGACATAATTATAAGATACCGTGACATGGCTACAGCTGGGGCATATAAGGAAGTCTTGTGGTTGAGAGTAATGGTCAGTACTTTTGGCATCATACATGATTCAGTTCAGGTCTACTGCGACAGTCAGTTCGATACATATCACTAAGGATCACAGGTATCACAAGCTGATAAAATACATTGATGTGATGAATCACATGATACATCATTGGATTGTAGCAGAAAAGGTTATTGACTTGGTGAAGATCAGTACAAAGAAGAATCCGGCAGACATGATGACAAAGATCATACCGATGGAGAATTTCAGAGCATCCCTGAAATTCATCAATGTTCTCCAAATAGAAGATGAAGAATGAGCTTTTGAGAGGGAGCTATGTGAAGTAACAAAAGGGGAGAGAGAAGCTTATTGATGGTGTCGAGGCCAATTTCTACAAGGGACTCATGGCACTGAGTCAAGGCAGAGATTGTTAGTATTTTGGGTGCATCACATCTATTGTAAAAGACTATACATTAAGGTAGAAGAGATTTCAAAAGATTCAACAACTAGAAACATGCACAAGACATGCACATGCTCAGTCTGTCGACAGTAGCAGATAGTTATCGACAGTTAAGCCATTGTGGTCGACAGGTGGTCGATCGCGAGTCAACTGACTTTGTCTATCGACAGGTCAACATCTATAGGTATTTTTCAACAGTTGAGCACTCGAAGGCAGTCGATAGGAGATCGGCCGCAGTTTCAACAGAGACCAAGGTGTGTCTCAGTTTGTCGACAGTTGACACATAACTGTCGATAGCTACAGAAAATTTCAGAATCCAAACTATTTTTAGATTCTGATTTTGAAGAGGTTTCTGAAGATTTCTTTTAGAGGTGGTTGATTGGATATTTAGGATAATTTTGCTAAAGATTTGAAAAGTCTAAATTTATTCTATATGTTATAAAATCTATAGGTTTGTGGGTTTTATGTATCATGCTCAAGAGAGTGATTTTCACTTTGGATTAAGAGTCTGAGAGATCTCAGAGAGAGAGATCCTTATAAATTTTTGTATTGCTTCTCAGGTTAATAAGATTTTTCCTCCTCCTTCCTCAAATCTTGCGTTCTTGATTTGTGTTCTTCCTCTTGTAATGATCAAGATATATTGCTTGTTACGGTAGATCCTCGGTGCTTGTGCAGTCACTCTTATTGTTTGGTGGTGTCTATCACAACAATTAAATCTCATGTTCTTCTCTTTTGTTTATTATTTGTACTATATTTGTGATTAATCTCTCAGCGTGTCCTCATATGATCTCAGTAAGTGGTGTTTCGCTTTCGCATTGGGCACACAACATTGGGATAACGGTGTATTAGTGTCGAGCCAAAATATTGGCATCACGTGATATTTCAAACTTTTAGAAAACTTTTGTATCTTTCCCTTTCCTATCCTTTTCTGTAACTTTTATCAGTTTAGTAAATGTTTTGATCAAGGAAGACATAATACGAGAGAGGTTCATGAATATGGTCCTCTAACAAGACAAAGATGAACTGGCTTCTGAATTTGGAGTGAAGTCAACATATGTGTGCATAAACATGACACTTATGAATATGGTCCTCTAACAAGACACAGGTGAACTGGCTTCTGAATTTGGAGTGAAGACAACATATGTGCACACAAACATGACACTTCAGTTTTTGGAAAAGCATTTGAGCAAATTTTTCCTCAGCAAGGAGGAAAAAAAATTCTACAGACAATCTGAAGATTGCCATTCTTAATCAATGTTAATTTGTTTTATTTAAGCTCCATGTGGCAATTTGATGACCTCCACCTTTTATATATTGCAACAATCGGACCAGCAGTACAAACAAAAGCCAGCTCCACAAGAATGTGACAAAATTATACTAAAAATGATGATAATTATTAAAAAAATACAGAACTGATACTCCAGGTTAAGATGGGTTGTTGGAGCTCAATGGAAAAGACCAATCAGATTCTTATATGATAATGCTGAAAAAGGGCATATATGTGCATAAATGTACAAATATCAAAGAAATTGAAAAGCCATATAAATTTAACTGAATATGTGAATCCAACAAATAGATTGAAAAGGGAGTAATAGGGATTTTTCTTCTTAAGTTTTAAGTGGTGGAAACATGTTATAGTACTCTTTCAGCTGTAGTAAATTTTTGAACTAGTCACATGACAGGTTCACTTTGACTGAATTTTTCTGAAATTGTTATTGCAGGGTGAACAAATATGTAAACTATTTCATACTAACACATACTCACAAATTACTCATGCAGTCATTAGAAAGCAAAACTCGACGTAGTCAATTAATTCGTGTATGATCTGCTTTCTGATATAACCTTCTTAATACCTGCATTCACATGTACAAGAATTCTTCTTGCATGATAGGGGAGAAAATTCCTCTCGACATATTGGTCACTTGCGTTGAAACTGTGAGCTCTTCCATCGCAAGCAAGGCTCTTTATCAACAGTTTAAGTTTCCTGTGGCGTGCAATATAGCAGTGAATTATTTTGAAGTATTCAAAGATGTTTGATAAATTCAATCACGGTAATTAATCCTGAAACCTAATCTTGTAAAAATGTTGCAGTTTTCTTGCAATGCCTTTTCACAAGAGTAAGATAAACTCCTGTTGGGATTTGCATGAACAAATAGTCCCACATCGGCTCTTTTGGGATGTTGCCCCAAGTCCTTACAAGTGATAGTAGACCCATGCCCCGAACTTGGTCCGTGTGGTGGGGTGGGTTTTGTTCGATCAACTCATGCCCCAAATCCTTACATCTGCAACCATGGTAAGAATAAGGAGATTGTTCTATTAATGTCATCCAGACAATTGGTCCTTCATAATGCATGACCGTTTTCAGATGAGAGGGCTCCATATGTATCTCTTTGATAGAATAAGGGGAATCAACAATAGATGGTGATCAGAATCCCCAGTCTATTTTCGATATAACAGTGCATTTAAACCTCTTTGCCTTGCCTTCCTCCTTCACAATAAAAACACTCTATTCAGGACCAATAGGCACATTATTTTGAGTTCAGGACCACTTCTGGCTATGTTGACCACAAATGAGTGTGTTCTATTTGGTGCGACTGATGTGTTGTGAAAAACACGAGAAGATAGCTGCGAGAGCAAATGAAAATCTTGATCCCTTAGAGATCTGCACTCGAAAGAAGTTAAATAAGAGTCTGTCTCAGGGTCAGGTATTGGGAAGAAGATGGGAAGCAGGATCCATTGCCAATGGGCTGTAGTTAACAAAAGACAACCAGTTATCTTTGTCTATTTCTTTGAAGCACAAGGGACCAGCTAGTAAACTCTGTGACCGATAAGTTAAACTAGGATAAAAATGTAAATAATGATTGCGCCTCGGGTAAAATCATCTACAAACCAAGCAAGGGATTGAGCCTGATTGAATTATAGCAATCTGACAATGAATTGATAGGCCGGTCACGCTTGCTGGACCATGCAGCATGGATTTGGCAAAGGGACCACAAACTGTCTCGGGGATGCATTGCAGTAGACCCAGTTCGAGGGAAAAGGAGCATGAGGGCCATTGAGGCTTAAGTAGATCAGAAATTGAAGGCACAAGCCACAGCCAAGCATTCTGTCCTTTTGTTCCATGTTTACATTCTTCCTGCAGCAAGCATGTTTTTACTAGGGAGACTTGTGGTAGAGATGCAGAAGGCATAGAGTGTTGTGGACCTGAAACTGAAATAATTCTGTGACATAAATTCACTGCCAGTCCACTTCAATGATGGAGGTATGAAACTGAGGAACTAACAATGCTTTCAGCTTATGCAAAAGGTTTGCAGACAACATTAATCGAATATCAAGAGAATTAGAGATTACCTAAGTAACTTTCACCTTACTGACTCATGTCTCAATAGACTCCAAAAGAAATTTAATGTAAAGATGAAGCCAGATTGAACAAGTAATGCAGTGCTGAGACTACAGACAACCCAAACAGTGCACTCGAAAAAACTTATCCTTGAGCTGGCTTCTGATCCTTCTATCTCAGCTTGTGAATGGCACAAGAACATGTCAACCAACTTGACCGCACATTAGATCCTTTAGATCTTAACTATAGTAATTCATAGGATTTCTCTTGGTAAATGAGAGACAACTCAATATCTTTTATACTATCCTGTGTAATTGTTTTAAAGAACTTCTAGGTATAACCTGCATATGGTTTATGTATAAGTGATATTCCTTTTCGCACACAGACAGAGACACACTCATACAAAGCAAAAAGATTTCCCCATCAAGTTCCCTATAACTCTCATTTCAAAAGCTTTGTGGTGCATCTCTTTCCAGTCCATATTTTGTCACGCCCCGCTTCCTAAAATACGCGGAAACGGAGTCGCGACGAGAGTCGGCGACGTATATACGTGAGGAAAATACCCTACGTATATACGCTAAGCCTAAAGTAACCTGAACAAGGTATAAATCTGAACTATAAATATCAGCGATCACTGCAATAATACATATAGGCTACACACGATCTCAATGAAATAAGGAATAGAATGGAAGCTAAGTGTGATATACATGAATCAAGAATAATAGCAGGAATAAAGAAATGCAAGAATACCAGAATCAAAAGGGAGAGCGTCCAGCTCCTTGCAAAGTGTACAATCTCATCGAACACCTGCACAACAGAAACAAAGCGTCCAATATCTAAACGTGCAAATCCAGGGTCGTCAGAAAGCGACCTGGTGAGTGTGTGTAAAGAGGACTGCTCGTGCATATAAACAATGTGCACAAATAATAACAAGATAAACTGCAGTCATAGGATAACTAAATAACATGATAAATAAACAACTGAATAACAATGATATGAATAAGTGTGCAGAAAAGGCAAGTAAAACAACTGTAAATAATCAACTGATGTCAAATGTGTATCCTAACAATATCACTAATCTGGTATATAAATCTGGTCATGGTTACAATCATATGTCTATCATAGTGATATATACATACAGTCGGGTGGTTACGGTCAGTCACAATGCATTAACAGTTAATTATCATTTATTATGTCAGCGAACACTAATTTTCACCTTAATAGACGCCATCCCATACTACGCCTACTACACGTGTCAATCAGGGTCCTAAGTTATTGAAATTAGTGGAAGAGACATTGTCCATGCTTTAGGTGGGTTCCGTACATACCCGGAACCAGGCCAATCACCTGGCGCTGAACCAGGTCTTATCGCTAGGTAGTCAATAACAATAACAATAACATGTGTCAATACAATGACAATATGAACAATACGGGATGTCAGTCATCCCCCGGAACCCTGCAGTGGAACCGTATCTCGGCTGCGCAACCTGTATCCTAGGTCCACCCAAAATATAGATGCTGTCTCCTCCATCAATTTTCCCAAATCCCAGTGTAAGTTGTCAATTTACATTATTATTTATAACAATCAATATCCATGTTATTTCGATTACTGGGATGATACAGTAACAGTAACAATATCAATGTAACAATAACAATGTGAACAATAATACCGTGTAAACGGTAGAACAATATAACAATGAATGTGTTACGGTCCGATAATATTCTCCCAGTAACTTTCAATAACATGAATCAATACAAATAACGAATCCAGATACTGCTCAATGGACAGTCTAATCTAGACCCGGTTAACATCTCATATCCATCTGCACTAAAATACAATAGTAACTAATCTATCAACCAACTGTCTCTATACAATTATCGTGACCATCAAGTATCAATCCGTATCAGTAATCTGGTTCAATAAACCACCATCTCAATATATCAATAAACTGTCTCTCCCTATCAATCTACTCTGATCCTCAAGTCATCGATATATATCTTCTCTGAGTCACCGATATATCCAAATCCCAATAACTAAAATACTACATGTCCTGATACACATAATCAAATCCTTATATTCCAAAAGAATAAGATTATCACACACTCTTACTCTATCAAGGTCAATCACAAGATCTATAAAACTCAAGTAATACATCAAGAGAATATATCTAAAATCCACCAGGTCGGGTCAACCCAATTTATGCCTATTCCTTATAACCATATTCATCCAACTATATTCAAGATCATAGCTAAGGAGAGTAACATCCTCAATCAATAAGAAATCTTGATCATCTCCACATCTAGTATCCAACATCAATAAGATAATCAATACTCAATCAATATAATTACGAACAATCGGAGGTCTTTGATTCATTAATCTAAAATAAGATCATGCTACATATCTATCTCAAAGGTAAGCTATACATATAACACATAATGACAATCTAACAAGATCAGTTCCCTTTATAGACCGGTCAAGATCCAATATAAAATATATCACAGGTCAACTCCAACTCTAACTAAGTCAATGTCAATCCAAGTATCAGTAAATTAGTATACTGGTAAAGCCATGTCATATCTAACACTTTCTTGATATCCATAGGAATTCTAGTCGGGATAATCACCAACAACTGTCAATAAACACTATGCGTAATATATGTCCTCTATCCTCAAATATAACGTAGGTCAACTGATCAGAAGATCAAATCAAGTCACAGTACAGGGTATCCAAATACTAGGCCTAAGTCAACAGTGGCAACTACCAATACATGAAATGATAATAATCTCTCAATTCCATTAAATAAATAAGATGTACGGTCCCTGATATCACATGGAGTGATACAGGTATTCAAACTGATAAAATAAAGAAGACGATCACATGTAAGTAACATATAAAATACTACTGAGAACGGTGAATAAAAAAAATGGTACAAGAGCAAACACTCACATGAAATGACGCAGTTTTGGAACCGATTCGCCGTCTGGTCTTCACTGCACGAACTGGTACTGATCTACGGATCATCCCATAGATCGGTCTTCGAATCACCATTGTATCGGGTCCACAACGGCATGAATCCGGATCGGGTTCGGGTCTCCTGCAACGGTCCGGATCTCACCGAACAAATCCGAAATGCTGTAGCACGCGACCAACACATACAAATAAAATAAATACATACTTAACACCCTTCCGAGCACACCAACACATACGTGTACACCCACGTACATACATATACATACGTATATACGAGTGTACACATATATATACATACATGCATGCATACATACCCACACTTACATACATATACTATACCTTTAATTAAAAACTCACTTACTAAAACATTAATATCCCTATTCATTAAAAATATGCATGCACAAATAAGTATTTATAACACCCATACATGCACATAAATATTTACCAACATACCCCTACATTATTACACTTTCAAAGACACTCACGCAACACACCAACACACATTTTAATCAACTTCCCATTATTACAATATTGCCACCATACAAATAAATGTAAAACTAACCTCGAGCAGATTTGCGGCGCACCGACGGAGGCTCTGGCGGAGGCGTCCGGAGCCGCGGAGGGTGTCGTTGGATAGAGCAGCTCACCGTGAAGGGCGTGGTGCGTTCGCCACTCGTCGACGGTGATCCACGGCGTCCCACGGAGAGCCGAAAAATGGCTCGGAGTTAGTTATCTCCCACACAATAAAACACATAATTGTACATATAACTAACACTAAAATATATATACATTAAATAAAAAGAATGAGAGGAGTGAAACTCACTTTGCAGGGGCCTGGGTGCTTGCGTGGGTAGGGACGTATACATCCCGGAAGACTCAGTTGAACAGCTAGAATTTGAAGATGATACATATTGGTTAGTGATGAGAAGAAATCGATTATTGATAGCTTTGACTCGAACAGCTGAAATATGAAGTAAAGCATTCTTGATTAGTGATGAGAAGAAATTGGCTACCCATAGCTCGAACTTGACAGTCCGTACTCAGTTTAAAGTACAAGCAACTTGAGGGCATATGTTGAGTGGCTTCAGAGTTTAGCAAAAAGAAATTAGATAAAGGGGCAAAAACCTTGGTTGCATCATATGTACATTGGAACGTACTTAGAAGTTACTTCATTTGCTTTCCTGCCTTCTATTGCGCATCTTGATATAAATCAGTGGAAGTTGTAGCTAGGTGAAACAATTGATGATTTCTGGTTTACATGAATAACATGTATTTAGAGATTGGCTTCAGTACAAGTTTCTTATGCATTTATTAACCAAAAATGTTACTTCCTAGCGGCCAGTGCACATAAGTTCTTTGATTATGTGAAGAGAATGTTTAGGCAAAATAGTAGTTCCAGGTAAGGATGAAACCTTAATTTTTATTAGTATGAAACTGATTGAGAGTTTGTCATCTAACTTGGAGAAGTATCTAAAATATCCAAGACTCACGCATCATGAGGAACACAGCAAGGAAAATAGCACGCGGCAGCGACGATGAAGCTCGGTGAAAGCCGCGGAGGATGATGGTGGTCCGTAGGTCTCGCCGGAGAGGGTACGAGAGTGCTCACACTCACCGGCAGTGACCGCGGAGGGTGTCGACGGCTCCAACAGAGGTGATGTTCGATTTCGGCGGCACCGCGAAAAGGAGGAGGAGGTGGCAAGCTCCGGAGGTGAATGGCGGAGATCGCGGAGATGGGATAGCCGGCCATGGAGGAGTGCAAGAGGGGACTCGGCTATGAGTTAGGGAGATGGAGAAGATTAGGGTTTAGATTTAATTGGTTAGGATAAAGATGGGTTGGTTTGGATCTTGATTTAGTAGTTGAGTTAGGATTTGGTTTGATTTATTTAAGATTAGAATTTGAAAGAGTAATGGGTTGCGGGTTTGGGTATGGATTGGGTAATGGGTTAGGATAAAGGGTATTGGGTAGGATTAGGAACTAATGAAATGAAATAGAAGTGGGTATGGATTAGAGAATAGGAATAAGAAGGAGAAGGAATAATACTACCACTAAAAATAAATAATAAATTAATAGTAACAATAATAAATAATTAGTAATAATAATTAGTCTTAAGGAAACAACCATTACTATAATAAAACTATTAATAATCATAATGGTTAGCAATCACAATAAAAATTAATCAACATAAATAATAATACCAATATTAAAATTAATAAATAAAATAATAGTAGCACTAATAATAATAATCTTAATAATTACTATTCAATAATGATAATAAATAATAATATTAGTAACACAATTAAAATTAATAAACACTAACAATATTAATAATAATAATAATAATAGTAATAAGTAATTAAAAAATACTGATAAGAAATAATGGCAATAACATATAAAGCCAAAGTGTCATTCACCAATGCAAAATAATTTATTTAATGTTGCAATAAGTTCATAAATCAATATAATTAATAATAATAATAAAATTAATCAGTAAATTAAATTAAATACTTTAGAAAAATAAAATACAGTATTATAATCTAGAGATATTACATATTTACTTCGAGCGTAGATCTGCCTCCATGGAATTCCTTAAAAATGACTGAAAGAATATATCATGCTTACAGCTTTAATTAACATTCCAATGCAACCTGTTTAAATGTATTAAACATGCATATTATAGTCTAGTTCATGTTGGGGGTATTCTCACCTTAGATCACATCTATACTTGTAAATACTACGAGAATATGCACTAGAAATTTTTTTGCTTGTTGCTCTCTTCTGCAACCAGCCCAACTCTCTAAAGATATAACTGCAAATTTGGAGCTAACATTTATTTAGTTTTTTCATCTAAAAACCCTTCTGACATTAGGATAAAGAGCGCATACTTTAGACCAATTACTAAATTTTGGATATGCCCTATTGGTGCCATTGGATCTAGCAACAATGATTAGCCCAGAACTCTGTGACTGGCATTTTCCTGTGAAGTAGACATGTCCTCCCTCCAGAATTTGGGATTCTATTCTTTTTTTTTGACTAAAATTTCTCACTACAGACATGCCTTTCCAGCCAACCAGATTCAACTGTCCTCTCTATCAATAAAATCAAGGAAACTGGTAATGCCTATTCTAAAACAAAGTCACGTTGAATGTCCAACTTATGTCATTCTCCTTTTAATCAACCATTCATCAGCTGTCTTCGTGATCATCAGCACCACCGCACAATTCTCAGACCACCATATTATTCTTAATACCATCACAAAATGGTAGAACTTTTTTTTTTCTTGTTATCAAAGTGCATATTGACATTAGATTGCTAGATATACGAGTTGCAGTTGTCAGTCGTACTAGCGATAGTATGTAATAAAGTTATGAATTTCATTAAGAAATAAGTAATCATCTTTTCAAATATATGGACAGAAATATCAACTGTAACGTGTCCGAGTGCAGGAGACAACAAAAGTAAAAATAATGAAAATAAACCCAAAGATTTTAACTACCGAGAAAACACTGTATATTTAAGATAAGTTCAAGTGTATATTGGTCGCCAATGGTACCCTATTAGTTAACACTAGAGAATGGATATTTTCCATGGTTTCAAATATCCGCTAATTTAAATGATATCAGCAATATCGTATCAGGTTGATCAGGTATCTAGATACAATATTAACCCCATAATATTGGCTGACATAGGGACTGAATATTGTTGATATGATAACTGAATTTGACGATATAATACTAAAAATCAGTGGTCGGTGCCAATAACGAGATTTTAGCCATGATATTTTCTATATTTGAAATATGATGGGAAACTTTAAAAGATTTTCAATCAACATGGCAAAATCTGAGAAATTTGCGTTACCTAGGAAATATTATCTTTCATTGTTCAGGAGATTAAGGAGAAACAGGTTGGTTGAAGTGTAGAAGTGCTTTTGGACTAGTACATCACCATAGAATTGCTATGAAGCTCAATGAACATTTTGTTAAGATGGTTATATGAAAGCAATGATTTATGCGTTAAATGTTTGGCAATTAGAAAATATTTCCAAAGAATATTGACGCAGGATGGAAGGGAAAATGTTAGGGTTTGGAATAAAATTGGGGATAAAGATTAATTTGGATCTCTCACCCACTTTTGCCAATCACTTACAAAAGATTTGGATTCGGGCCTCTTACTCAGCTGATCACTTACCCACTTTTGCAATTCGCGCACAAAAGATTTAAAGTTGTAAAGCAAATCAGCATGCTAAACAAGGGTTTCATAAATCAACATCTCATCAACTGCCTATTACAATGCTAGTATTGGCCGGCCTACCTAAAAAAAAAGTATCCAAACATAACAAATATGGGACTAACTAAACTAAATAAACAACTACTACAATAGAAACAACACAAATAAAGGATAACTAGAGTGATCCCCGTCATTCTTCCTGGCTTGAAGGTATTCATCTTCGGTGAATGCATCGATAACAACTGTCAAGCATATCCGGGTTGAACTGAATAATTTCCTTACACGAAGCATCTCAATTTGGCCATGATAGTGATTGATGAACCAGCTTTTTTGCATCAAGTTGGAACCAAAGTGGTGGAAGTGGATCTGACATTTGTGACAGATCAGCTGTAGTCGATGGATAGCTCTAGTAAGGCACATACATCAGACAGAGTCGAATTCTCCCCACTGAAAACTAAAATAATACCAAGATCTCTTGGGATATCCAATGCAAGGGTAATGAAAGCAATCATCCTCAGAACTCTATAGGAACATGTACGTCGAGTGTGCAACTTCCTCACAGTTTCTGAAAATCTCTCAAAAAGAATGATACCCATCACGTCATTATCAACTACAAATTCCTACAAAATACTATGTGAATATGCATCAAATTTGTAGTTATTATTGCAAATGGCTATCTATCTAGTGATGCCATCACGCGTAACAAGCAAATGCAATATATTAAACTCACTAGGTGAAACTGCTAAAAATCAGACAAAGAGATATATGAGTTTTCTGGGAGGACATACATCAAATACCGCTAATAATATAACATTACTAAGACCAACAGAAATATGACGAAGCTAAAAAACTCTAGACATTCACTTAAAGAAAAAAACACGAGTAAAATGATGAACCATAGTAAAAATTCTACTGACTCACTAGAAGAGAAAAAGTTAGGAGCAATCACATAACCACAATCCGCATGAGGGGACTCAGATCGCTTGCTAGATGTAACAACGCTAGTGTCAATTATCTCATACTCAATCTCATCTTTTATCATAAGTATGACAAGTGAATACCTAGTAATCTGTACGGATATACTAGACTCGACTACTACATGCTCAGAATCACTAGTATCATCTTTTGAATATAGATATCATCAGGTATGGATATACTAGACTTGACTATCACATTCACTACTTAACTAGTAATCTCGGACGAAACGTAGACATCCTCAACAATTCTCGAGTCGTCAACATCATCACTTGGCACAATTAACATGTCGACTCTCAAGTCATGATTCTATCATCTTTAAATGTAAATTGCAATTCTGAACTAGCCTAAGTATATGATTAAGCAAACTTCTAGAAGATGGTTCCTATAAGATTCGGGGGAGGTAGTTCTTTGTAAGTTTGTCTTTCATCTCTTCTCACGACGTATGAAAACCCTATGCCTCTTCTGTACCAAAGCTCAGTAGATTTTACCTAACTATGCTAGTCTCATTCTAGCAAATCAGACTTTATGCTCTTCGGATATCTTATACCAGTCAAAGTAGTAATCCATATCCAGAAAAATGGCTTCTATATTCGGCTTGTGGACACACCAAAGTTGATGATTTTTCAAATGATGATTGGGCAAGATTATTTGTTGATAGGCAATCTACCACATGCTTTTTCGTTTTCTTTGAAGGAAATCTTGTGTCATGAAAAAGTAAAAAGTAGAATGTAATCTCATAATTTAGTGTGGAGTCAGAGTCTGGTGTGATGGTTAATGTAACTTGTGAAATATTTTGGGTCAGAGATTTATTGAATGAGCTTAGTTTCACTCCAGAGTATCCTATGAGGTCATACTATAATAACCAGACTGCTATTCACATAGCTAAAAATTTAGTATTTCATGAGTGCACAAAATACATTAAAGTGAATTATCATTTGGTATGTTAGAATATAGAAGAGAAGATTGTTCAATCTTGATATATTTCATTCGGTCGTCAGCCGGCAGATTTACTCGCAAAGTCTCTTGAAAAGACACAAGTTGATTTATATGTGACAAGCTAGACATGTAAGGTATATATGCTCTAACTTGAGGGGAAGTGTTAGAAGATATGATTTGTATAAAGAGTGATACGAGTTATTTAATAGTAGGGGAGTAAGAGTAGGATTAAACTTTTTGTATCTATATAATTAGGAGGAGAGATCTCTCTCAGACTACCTCTCTTTAGTTGTTAGTAGTTATTTTTAAATGTCTAGTGAATGTTTTAGCATCTTTTAAATATCTAGTAAATCATTTGAAAGCCTATCTAATAAAAGCAAAACTTTTGGAATGAATTTGATTAGGATTTAGTATCTTAGGCATTTAGCAAATCTTTTATGTAAAAGAATTGCCTTCTTTCTAGAAATAAATGGTGATTGATAAAAAAAATTGAGTTTCCTTTAAGGATTGTTTCCACTTCTTTAACAACCAGCGAGTGGTGATTATAGGGTGTGATACCCTAATATTAGCAATGAAGCCTTTGCCTAGTGTGAAACCAATGTAAGGGTGTAAAACCTTCAATCATAACTTCTTATTTTCTTGTGAAACCCCTAATGTGCTAGCCACCACCGTCCCCCCCAAATGTTAATTCGCGCAAGATCTTTTCCTTATTATTGGCATGGGAGTCAAAAAGATCTTGCAACATGATGTCGACATCACCAAGATTTAGATCTCCTGGTAACTACTTATACCGATAGTTTCTATGACGCATGTAGTTGCTACAGTACTTACGTCATGTAGTAGTACATGTGACTATAACACAATTATTGCACTACATTCTATAATTCTATGTTAAGCGGAGGAAAAATGATTCTAGATATGATCATGAATAATTAAGTCTCTTATTATTTGCTTTGCATGTCGTTCATAACTTATGCATCGAGTAATATAAAGACCCATCACAACTTAAATATGATAGGTACGTAGATTTTCTAGTGTTTCGTGGTTTCTGTTTGTGGATATTATATATTGAGTTATTGGGTTTTGGCCCATCACACCTTCTCTAAGTTGTAACCTATAAATTGATCTCTTAATTAATGAATTATCAAGCTTTGGTTTATTTTGCTAACACGGTATTAGAGCAAATTAACCCTAACCCTAGTCGTCCCTTCCCCCTCTCCTCCTCTTCTCACCACCACCTCTGCAACCTAACATCCACTGAGACCTTCTCTTTTCTCTCTCTTCTTAGATCTCTCGCCGACCCACTCTACCATTGCCACGAACCCCGTCTCCCTCCTCTGCGCTCACCAGTGACTTTGTAACTCTTCTCTGTCCTCAACAGCGACTCCGCCTCCCTCCTCTGCCCTCGCCAGGCCTCGACGATGCCTCCCCAGCCTTTTGTACCCTTGACTGCCTTGACTGTCCAAAATTCAGACCTTCACTGACCTCGCCAAGCCTCGACTTCCCTCGCTAGACTTGATTGCCCTCACCAGGTCTTTGCCAAGTGCTTCACGGCCCTTGCGAGGCCTTTCAGGACTCCATCGAGTCTAAACGAAGCCTCCCCTGCCTGTGCTGGCCTCCTCCACCTCCACTAGAGCCATCAGATCCACCTACTGCCTTCGTCGATGCCTTCTGAGGTCCTCGACACACTCGCTAGAGGACTCCACCTCATTAGCTCCCTTCGCTGACACTTCCTGAGGACCCCGACGCCAACTACTCCCTCATAATCTATTTTTTAGTCTCGACTCTTCTCTGTCTGCATGATCTGACTGCTTATGTCTATGTCTGGTAATTAAATCAACTATACACTGCTTTATTGGTTGATTCCTATTACTACTGGTAGTTTCTGTTTATGTAACTGGCTGTGACGTCAGAAGATACAGGTTTCTTCTCCAATCTGATTACTTCTCTTATTGCTGGATGTTTGGTCTCAAGGTTATTTTGGAGACTACTGTGAAGCTAAGTGGGTCAAACTATTTATTGTGGGCACAAGCTTTTCGCATCTTCATCGGTGCTCAGAATAAATGGGCACATCTACTTAATCCTCCACCTGCTACTACTGACGAGACATGAATTTCTAGTGACTACTGTGTGATAACTTGGCTTCTCATAGTCTGTAAGAGAAAATCAGTGATAGCGTCATGTTTTTGACTACTGCGAAGAAGATGTGAGATACCCTGAAGGTGATGTATGAGAATGAGAAAAATCCATCGAGGGTGTTTGAGATTTATGAGTGTCTGTTAAGCTCAAGAAGGGAGATAGATTTATGTCTGAGTTCTATGGAGAACTCAAGAGCCTGATTGTAACACCGTGTTATTAAACTCTGGGTTAATATATTATCGTTGGGTTAATAATATTTTTCAAGAATTTACGATTATCAAATTATTATTTCTGTGTTACATGAATTTCAGTAATTTATTAATGGAAATCCAGAATGGATTTGAAACTTTTATAAATTATACAAAATTAATTGATATGAGAAAACATTGATATCTATGTTGTTTGTACACTAATATAAGTGTACGTAACACTTGCATATTATAAATCTGATTTATTCTGTATATTTCTAAAAATTTGGATTATACTGATAAGGAGATCGATAATCGGTATATTATCGGATATTTTTTTGATACTATTCATTAAATTAATATGAATAGGGACTATAGAAAATATATGAAAATACATGGATGTATATACTGCATGAAATACTTGTATTAATACCAGGTATTGACATTTAATTCTAATTATATTAATATTCATGATTTGGGGAGATGAAGAAATAATATAATAAATATAAAAAAAAATTGATTGATAAAGTATGGGAAGAATGGGGTGGGGGAGTAGGTGGGGGGAGTAGGTAGGGAGTAGGTGGAGGGAGAGAGATAAAAATCTCTCTCCCTAGCTCACTCTCATTCTCATCTCTCTTCTTCTTTCTCTCTCCATCTCTCTCTCACCCTCTCTGTCATCCTTTCTCTCTCTGACGTGTGCTGGCCGACGGCATGACCGGCAGCCAGACGCCGGCGACGCTGGAGGCCAGCCGGCGTGGGGCGGCTGTGGAGGGAGCACCAGGCCCCCCACCCATCTCTCTCACCCCGCGTCTCTCTCTTCTCTCTCCCACCCTCCCTCTCTTATGGGACGCCGGCGGCGAGGACACCGGAGCGGCGCCGGTGGCGGGGAGGCAACCGCGCCGGCAAGGCGGCCGACCGGCTAGGCGGCGGGCGTCGCGAATTGCATCAGCAGCAAGCAACTGCTGCTGTTGCTGCGTGTTTGAGAAAAAAAACCCCATAACGGGTTTGGGTTTAGGGTTCAACCCAAACCCGATTTCTTTAAATAAGGTAAAATTTTATTTAGCTCCTGTGAGATTAAATAAATTATGTTAGGGCCCTAAAAAAGTTAGAAACAGCCCCCTGAATATTTTCTGTTATTACATATCTAACCTTTTATATTGGTTTGGTTTTTCAACGATATCTTGGCCATCCGAAGTCAGATTCGGACAATTCTTAAGCTGTTGTAATAGTAAAACGAGAGCTACGCATCCTCTGTATCAGTATGTGGTATTGAGCATTTAAGAATTTATCAGATACTGGTGAGTGGAAGTCCTAACTCAAGTTATAATTTTTTCCAACTAAAAAATAACTATATAAGAAACTATTGATAATATTGATCCTACAGATCTAAGATATTATTAAAATGATGATTGTGATACTTATCGTTAAGTGTGATAAGTGTCGTAAACTGAAATCTGATAGGATATCTCAAATAATAATTGCGGATGTGTTATTACATAAATGTGTGTAAACATAATACGAATATGATAACAAATTGTGATTTTACTATTTATAATGCATGTAGGCATAACCATCGAGTGATTGTAGATATATTAATATGGATGAATATAGATAAATATCACATGAGTTATATGTTTGTGAGTTTATGAGCATTATGTATATGTTTGCGAGTATTTACTAGAATTAAGAACCAAATAATTAAGTACTGGGTTTTGATAGAAAATCGTTAAGTAGGTAAAGTCTACCTCCTATTTTATTAAACACTGTGATTGCATGCGTATTGACTATTAATATATAATGAGTTAGTGTTAAGTGAAGATTGAAATTATATGCAAGTGATATTCAATCTATTATGAAAGTAATAATTATGAATAATAATAATCGGATGGTGGTTGATTAACACCGAAATACCTAGTGAGTAGACTAAACAGTGATAACGGGAAATCGATTACAGATCATAAATATTTATTAATTAATAAGAGATAATTAGAAATCAGTTAAGATAAATGATCATTTGAGACTCATTAACCATGATTGAATAATTATGGAATCGGTTATATTGATACCGGTATAAGTGAAATCCGAAGTTGATATTAGAATTGAACTAAGCAAATGAAATTAGAATTTCTCTATGAACAACTTGACATAACCGTGATATAGAAAACTCTGTTAAATGGGATACATGTAATTGATGCAGTATGATAGAAATAGCATATTAATTAAAATATTAAAAATTTTGTTAATATTGATAACTTAATAGAATCGGGATAATTTGATTAATTAGCGATTGTGAACATGAACCGATAATGATGAAACTGATCAAAGTAATTGATAATGAACTGAATTAGAACAACTGAAATTCCTAACATTACCGGACATACTTGATAAATAATTAGAATATTAAAAGCTCCTTATTAAGCTAAGTACACGGGATACTAAAAATTATGTAGTATGTTGAGTATTGATCTTATGGATACTATTTTCGTAATTGTTGTGTTTCATAATATATATGCTCATAAGTGATTCTGTGTATCAACATGCACACTGAGGTATCAAAGGTCATCGGATAGCTTACATATTTATATATATCAATTAAGTTGTTAATTAGTAGCAATTGAAAACAATTGGATGGACAAATAACAAAATTTATTAAACATGATGAGACGTGAAAAAATAATACCTTTGTATTAGAACTCGTAAGTAGATATTGTACTTTTTAGCGATCAATGACTGATGAAAGTCAGATAATGGGCGACCGATAATGGTGTATAAGAAACAAGTGAGTATTGAATTGGTGAAAACCAGTTAGAGTCGGTCTTGAGTAAATTTGACAACTTAATATTAAGTATACCGATTAGAGATGGATAATTCGATATCAACAAAATAAAGACCGATAGTATTGAACTAGTATTTTGTTATGTCTACTTTATGCATCGAAGACTTTCAGGTATCCTTGTAATTGATTTATCAGAGCATCTGAATCCTCTATTAGATTTGAAAGTCACATTTTTATAGTGATACCGATTATATCTGACCGGTAAGAGTTAGATAATTACCTAAATAATGAAAATTTGTGATACGGACGAAAGATTGAGCGTCGTGTCAATGTGATTAGTAATCCAGTATTAGTAAATAATATGTATATGCATGTATGTATATGTGTGTGGTTTGATTCATATGTGAATGCAGAGGATGATTTGGTTAGTAATTGATAGAAATAAAGAAAATTGTGAATTATTAACTATATAACCAGCAATGATAGAATTCGATATGTATGAAACTGATAATTATAAAACCGGTGACAACATTAAGGATAATTGAATTATTGTGACAACGAAGGTCTTTGTGTGGTTTAAAACTAGTAGATAGAAATAAGTAATAAGAAAACATGCTTCATAGAAGTCAGTAGTGTTAAGACCGATATTGTGGAATCTGGGTTAACTTTGGGTTGTACCAAATAAAAGTACTATAATCAGTTTTGAATTGAAATAAAGGATAATTATAATATAAAAAGTGCTAATAATTCATGTGATATCAAAATTGATGTGTTACTATTAACTTGTATCAGAAGGGATAAGAAATTTCTGATTCACATAATTTATAACCAATCGACAGTTTGCTTGATGATAAAAGAGGCAATTGATAATGAATCTCGGATGTTAACTAAATAATAAAATATAAATAAGTATTATGATTATGAAAATCGAATACTGGTGCTACGAATCAGAACTTGACCGGTAAAATACTGAATCATTAAGTTGTATGCATTATGTGTGTATTTGATACCTCTTAGATATGATAAGAATTCATTGAAACTAACGAGTTAAGAAATGAAATTATATGAACTTGACTGTGTGACATATCGGTATGAATGTGAATACTTTTGTGATAAGAAACGTGCATAAGTATGTATATGATATCATTTATTATATTAGAGGAAGGGACCAGGTTGAACCGAAGGTGATCGAAGGGGAGTATTGCTGTTATTTCATGTATCGGAGGAAGAGACCGGGTTGAACCGAAGGTGATCAAAGGGGAGTATTGATATTATTTTATTGAAGTATGCTTAAATGTATGTTTATAACATCCAGTATATGGATGTGGTTATTTATGTCATCTGGTTTATGGATGCGGTTATTTATATCCTCCGATATATGGGTGTGATTATTTATGACATCTGGTATATGAAGGTGGCTAATTATGATACTCGGTATATGGATATGATTGTTTATGATATCCGAATTATGGATGTTGTTATATATGGCACCTAGTATATGTATATAGTTGTTTATGACATTTGGTAAATAGATTGGGGTGACATTCGGTATATGGATGTGATTGTCATATTTCTTCATGTATAAACATATAATTATATTTGGATACTATCATGAGCAGTGTGTGATGTCATATGTATATTGAGGGAAACAATAATGAATTGTAAACTAATATAGTGAGTAAGATTATACACTTTAAGAGTTGTGTTGTGACCGTGAGTTACATAAAGAAATATGAATATGCTACAAACTGAATACAGGAGATGTGATTATAAGAGATAGACGATTCGGTCAAGTATTGTATGATACATGGTATTGTATGTTAACAAAATTGGTCATGTGTACCCAGAAAAATGTATATAACAAGTATCAGATAGTAGAAAGAATCTATGACCCATTAAGCTGCAGTATCAACCAAAAGTAGGAAGATATTGAAACTGATTCTTGAAATTTGTTCAACTGCATCATACTTGAATTACAATAATATTATAATACAAACTCTAATTTGACTGATTTTACTCACTGAGCTGTTGAGCTCACCCCACCATAGATTAATGTTTTCAGGTTACGACAAGGCAAAGATCCGGCTTAGAGCTAAAAGAATGTTCTCCTGAGATAATGCACGTAATTATTGTAGAATGTGATTTCTTTTGTAAACTCTGATTTTGTAATTGAGAGTTAGTGCTAGTGGCAGTAGATAGGGATACACTTTGATAAATGGAGATAAACATGGATGATTTACAGTTTGTATATTGAGTAGAACTCATAAATGGTTTTGTATTAGAATATTATATTAAGGGAAGCACTCTTATGTATATGTGTATTTGATTGACTTTAAGATGAATTATATGAATAAATTTGAAATTAATAAGTAGGCTGATGTTAGTCGAAATTAATTTACATTGAATATTGAGATAGACTCCATATTTCTAGGAAGATGCTGTCAAAATTTTGTAGAATATTTGAATGAATAAAATATTGAGGTTGATGATTATGGATATTGAGGTAATTAAACACTGTGACCGTTACACTGATAGATGAATTGGAGATGCATCAGCTTGCAGTCACTGATGCAGCGACACTGAGAGAATATCGTCAGGATCTAGCAGTGTCGAAGTTTCTGTCTGGCTTGAGTCTCTCACTACGATCCAGATGCGGGGTAAGATACTAAAAAGAGATAGTATTTTCACTTTGATTTTCACTTTATCAGAGACATGTGCATATCTACTGGAGCTGATTTGTTGCCTGCATCATCTATTGAGCAGTCTGTCATAATTTTCAGACATGGCAGAGGTCATAGCCATGGCCGCAACCGTGTTTTCGGAAGAGGATGTGGCTCATTTGGAGGCGATCGTGATTGTTGGCCCAAGGTTACAATCACCCGTTTTATTGAGTTTTGATGATTCCAAAACATATATAGTTATTTATACTAATCATGTTTATTATTTAAGTGTGTTTCAGGGTTCTAAAGATTCATGGAGTTTTCTTCCCTAAAGGAAGGTTGTTTTGACTCAAGTCGGTTCATTTCGGGTTCAAGAATCAAGCTTTGCAAGATCATATGGAGAAGCCCACTTGAAGACTTTGTAGTCACCTAAAACCTATGTAAGAATTAGTTTGTTAAAGTTTGAGGTTGTGGAAAATTGGCTCTACACACACACACACCTTTCAAAATATAGTTTTTGTTTCTGGTATTTGTTTTTAGTTCATGCCTTGATAAATATACATGACTCAATTTTTACAAAATTTTATATCATGTTTATATCATGTATATCTATCTTTCCAGCATGATACTTAGCCATATATCCCTACAAAATTATTTTGAAAATTTTTCCGAGTCCAGAAAAATTCCCATTTTATAAACTGTTTCAGGCCTGGCGGTCGACCGGCCCGGTCGACCGGCTCTATTCCAGGCCAGGCCGGTCGACCGATCGGTCGACCGAGACCTGTGTCCAGGACGTGCACGTTTGTGCACGTCTGTCAGTCAACCGACCGGTCGACCGACCTAAAACAGCTTGCTCTCTATTTTTTGTCGGTCGACCGACCGGTCGACTGAGCCCAACGGCTATATGCCAAATGGGCTACCGGTCGACCGGGCCGGTCGACTGATAGCCTTCCTGGAGCCCCAACGGCTCTTTCCTCTTTGGTGATTTTTTGAAAAACTGTTTTTTGTTACTTTTTATTTGGCAGAGTTTTCTGATCTTTTGGGGACTAATTTTGGACCATATAAACTTAATTAAATCATGTTTTAAATCCCCTCCTCTCCCTATAAATAGAGAGGGTTGGTCTCTTGCAAAAATACCAAGAAAAATCCCTAGTTTACAAATTTTCAAAAGAAAGAAAAAGTTTCAAAGCTCTCAATTCTCCATTACCTTCTTGGCAATTGTTTTCAGTTGTGTTTGCAAGCATTTTACATTTACAACTGAGTTTGTTTTTCTCACTACACTTCTAGAGCCAAAAATTCCATCCTCATTCTATAAAGAAGTTGTAAAGAGAAAGTTTGTAAGAAGTTTGTGATCCTTTGGTGATCACTTGGTTACTTGTTCCTTCTTGTTGAGATACCTCTTCGGTAGAGGATTGTAAATGGTGGAGTTCGGTACTCCGGTCATCGGTAGACCTTGTAAAGTCCTCGGTGGATAGTGGAAACCCTTCACAGCGGTGAAGGCGGGGAGTAGAGCGGTGGCTCGAACCTCGAAACAAATACTTTGTGTTTGCGATTGCTTTTGTTCTTGCTCTCTATTGCTCTTTATTTTTAGCTTGTGTTATTGCTTTCATTTCTTGTGATATATCTTGTGTGCACTTCATTATTGCTTCCAATTCATTTCTTGCTAACTTGTCGATCAATTCTCATACAACAAGATTGCAATACATACCTCTAACTCTTATCAAGAGGAATCACGAGGAAGGAGTTCAGAACCCTTCACAGGGCATCCGGCTTCTAGTCTTGTTTTGGGAGATCGTTGCATCATTCATTCATACTTATTTTAAGAAGATTGTTAGATTAGCATTTACACCTATTCACCCCCCTCTAGGTGTTTTCAATTGGTATCAGAGCATTGGTCTCTAGGCTCTTGGCTTAACAACCTTAGAGAGATCCTTTATTTGCTAATCACCACATTCATTTTTCATACTTAGTAAAAATGGCCGAAGGAATTAAGACCCCCCAAAGTTTGATGGCCTTAACTTTACCATATGGAAGGTTAAGATGACCGTATTTTTGCAATCTCTAGGAAGCCGGGTTGCAAAGACGGTGACCAAACCATTTAGTGCACCCACCGGTGATGAGTCCACTTGGTCCGAAATTGAGACCAAAGAATTTGATGCTAACTCTAGGGCACACTATGCATTACTCCAAGCACTTAATGATGATGATATTGCTAGAGTAATTCATTGCAAATCCGCACATGAAATTTGGACTCACTTGCTTGTTACTCATGAGGGAACCTCACAAGTGAAGAGGGCTAAAATAGATCTTCTTCGTTCCCAATATGAAAATTTCTCTATGCATGATAATGAAACCATAGATGATATGGTTACAAGATTTACAAAGATCACTAATGGATTTTCTTCTCTAGGTGATGCTATTGACAACGACCAAAGAGTAAGGAAGATCATCCGGGCTCTTCCTCCTTCTTGGGAAGTCAAAGCTACTACCTTGAAGGAACTCAATGACAAGGAGGAGATGGAGCTTATAGGTCTCATTGGGAACCTCAAAACCCATGAGATGGAGAGAAAGGCAAGAGAAGAAATGGCCCCCTCCAAAAAGAAAGCTATTGCCTTCAAGAATCAATCCTCATACTCCGACGAAGACGATGAGGAAGAAGATGATGAGGAGCTCTCACTTCTTGTAAAGAACGTTCGGAGGATGTATAACAAGGCAAAGTTTCAAAATAGGAGGAGATGGCAGGCAAAGAAGAGAAGAAAATTATTTGTTTCAATTGCCAAAGACCGGGTCATATTGTTGCGGAATGCCCGGATAAAGTCAAGCCTTCCACCTCCAAGAAGCCTTACAAGAGAAAGCATTGAAGGCTACATGGGATTCCGAGAGTGAATCCGAGGAGGAAGTTGACACCGCCAACATGTGCTTTATGGCTAATGAAAGCACAAGCAAGGTAACCCCTAACACCTCTTCTTTTGATGATGAGCTTTCCATAGATGAATTAGGAGAAGCATTTGGGGAACTCTCACATAATTATGATTTTCTTAAGAAAAAATATTTGAAAATGAAAAAGGAAAATGAGTCTCTTAATCACCAAGTTTTTACTCTTACTAAAGAAAAAGATGAATTATTTTCTACTTTAGTTTCCACCCAAAAAGATTTTGATAACATAAGATTTCTTGCAAAGGTAAGTTTCCACAAGTTGATAAAAATGAAATTACCATGCTAAAAGAAAAACTTGATTCATTAGGAGTTGTTTTGAAAAAGTATGAATTTGATAAGATTAGACTTGAGGCTATGTTTCCTAAGAAACAAGCCTCTAAGAAACAATCACATGCTCATGTTCATGTTCATACCTCACAACCTCTACATCATGCCAAACCCCCAAACATGCTCACCCCCCACACACACATCATGCATTCATGTATGGGAAAGTATTTTCATGCGCATATTGTGGCCGTAAAGGTCACTTAGTTAAGTTTTGCTATGATAGACTTAATGCTTCACATCATAATGTTTGGGTTCGCAATACTAACTTTCAAGGACCCAAGAAAATTTGGGTACCAAAGTCAACAATTTTGCTAAATGATGTAGGTACCTTCCAAGGCCCAACGAAGTAGAGGGTTGTGGTATCTTGATAGTGGTTGCTCAAGGCACATGACTTGGGATATCAACAACTTTGCAACCCTATCAAAATACCATGAAGGTGGCTCCGTCACCTTCGGAGATGATGCCAGGGAAAAATCATCGGTATTGGTAATGTTAAACTTGGTACATCCCCTTTAATAGAAAATGTTGTTTTAGTTGATGGCCTCAAGCATAATCTCTTGAGTGTTAGTCAACTTTGTGACAAAAGTTTTGATGTTGTTTTTGATAACATAGCTTGTAGAGTTTTGATAGACAATCTAACACATGTATATTTTCTGGTTTTCATGAAAGCAATATATACATGATTGACTTGTCTAATATGTCTTGTAATGTTACTTGTTTGAAAGTCCTCGATGATGACTCTTGGTTGTGGCATAGAAGATTAGGCCACATTTCTTTTGACCATCTATCTAGGTTAAACAACAAGGAAATGGTGAAGGGTATTCCTTGCTTGAACTTTGAAAAGGACCGCGTTTGTGATGCGTGCCAACTTGGGAAACAAACCAAGTCCTCTTTCAAGTCAATCAAGGATATCATGACATCAAGTCCCTTGGAGTTGATCCATATGGATTTGTTTGGTCCTACTCAAACCAAAAGTCTAAGTGGGAATCGTTTTGCATTTGTTTTAGTTGATGATTTTTCGCGTTTTACTTGGGTTTTCTTTTTAGAGTATAAAAATCAAGCCTTTTCACATTTTCAAGCCTTTATGAAAAGAGTTGAAAAGGAAAAAGATTCTTCAATTTTAAGAATAAGAAGTGATAGAGGAGCTGAATTCATTAACCTACCATTTATCACTTTTTGTGAAGAACATGGAATTAAGCATACTATCTTGTCCTAGAACTCCACAACAAAATGGAGTAGTTGAGCGGAAAAATCGGACATTACAAGAGATGGCTAGGACAATGATTAGTGAATATGGTCTCCCTCATTATTTATGGGCCGAGGCCGTTAATACATCATGCTATATATCAAATCGTGTTTTCTTATGCAAAAATACTTTAAAAACATCTTTTGAGATCTATTTTTCTAGAAAGCCTAATGTTTTATACTTTAAAGTTTTTGGATGCAAATGTTTTGTTTTAAATACAAAAGACAATTTGGGAAAATTTGATGCAAGGTCTTATGAAGCAATTTTTGTTGGATACTCAAATACTAGTAAAGCGTATAGAGTCTTCAACAAGTCATCTTTGACTATTGAAGAATCTATACATGTAAAATTTGAGGAATCTAATATGTTTGTTAAGAATGTTGTAGAAATAGATTCTTTGCATGAAGGCATGGAGAAAGTCACTTTGGAGGACTCATCTATTATTGAAGACAAGCCAAAGGATGATGAAGGAAATGAAGCTAAAGAAAAGGAGGCTCAAGGAAATGAAATTCAAGGAATTGAAGTGGAGCCTACTCAACAACTTCCAAAGGATTGGAGATACAATCCACATCATCCCAAGGATCTCGTTATAGGTGAAGTATCTCAAGGGGTAACTACTCGTTCTAAACTTCATGACTTTTGTGGACACTATGCTTTTATTTCTCATTTTGAACCCAAGAACGTCCTCGAAGCCGAGGCCGACTCATATTGGTTGCTAGCCATGCAAGAGGAGCTCAATCAATTTGAGCGCAACCAAGTTTGGCACCTTGTTCCTAGGCCCCACGATAGACCAACAATTGGTACTAAGTGGATCTTTAAGAACAAGTTGGATGAGTCGGGTAACGTTATTAGGAATAAAGCTAGGTTAGTTGCCCAAGGTTACACTCAAATCGAAGGTATCGATTTTGATGAAACCTTTGCACCCGTAGCACGGCTTGAAGCCATACGGATGACACTTGCATTTGCTTCATATAAAGATTTTAAGCTTTTTCAAATGGATGTTAAAAGTGCTTTCTTAAATGGATTTATTGAAGAGGAGGTGTATGTTGAACAACCCCCGGGTTTGTTGATCCTACACATCCGGAATTTGTTTTCAAACTTGACAAAGCTCTTTATGGTTTAAAACAAGCCCCTAGGGCTTGGTATGAAAGGCTTTCTTCATTTCTAATTTCAAATGGTTTTAAAAAAGGAAAAATAGATACTACTTTGTTTACAAAACATGTTGAAAATGATATTCTTATTGTTCAAATCTATGTGGATGATATCATTTTTGGTTCTACTAATGAAACTCTTTGCCAAGCTTTTGAATCATGCATGAAGGAAGAATTCGAGATGTCTATGATGGGTGAGCTCAACTATTTCCTTGGTCTCCAAATCAAGCAAAGAAAGGATGGGATCTTCATCAATCAAGCCAAGTACACAAAGGAACTTATCAAGAGATTCGGGCTTGAAGGAGCTAGAACAAGTAAAACTCCCATGGCAACTACCACAAAGCTTGACAAGGATGAACAAGTTAAAAGTGTAGACATTAAGCTTTATCGTAGCATGATTGGTAGCTTGTTGTATTTGACGGCTAGTAGGCCAGATATTATGTTTTGTGTATGTCTTTGTGCTCGATTTCAATCGTGTCCTAAAGAGTCCCATTTAGTTGCGGTAAAACGCATTATTAGATACCTTAAGGGCACAATTGAAATGGGTTTATGGTATCTGAAAACCGGACAATTTAACATGACGAGTTTTTCGGATGCCGACTATGCGGGTTGTAGGGTAGATAGGAAGAGTACAAGTGGAACATGTCAATTTCTTGGTAATTGTCTTGTTTCTTGGTCTTCCAAAAAGCAAAATTCGGTAGCCCTTTCAACCGCCGAGGCGGAGTATGTTGCAGCCGGAGCTTGTTGTGCACAAGTTCTTTGGATGAAACATACTCTCCTTGACTATGATTTGCATTTTGATCATATTAAAATATTTTGTGATAATACTAGTACTATTCATATGACTAAAAATGCAAATCAACATAGTAAAACTAAGCACATTGACATTAGATATCACTTTCTTAGAGATCATTATGAGAAAGGTGATATTGATATTGATTATGTTTCTACCGATTTTCAACTTGCCGATATTTTTACAAAACCTCTAGACTATGCCAGTTCATTTATTTGTGGTGAGTTGAATGTTTGTATTATGGATTCTTGAAAGAAAATTTTCTTTTTTTTACCCTTTTTGATGTATGACAAAAAGGGGGAGAAATAGTTAGTTTTGAAGTGTTATGCACTTTGTATTTTGTTTTTGTGCATTGTGTTTTGTATACGTTTTATGCTTTATGTATATAGCCATTCACTTTTACACATAATCATTCTTTTATACATAGCATAATTTGAGGGGGAGCTTCCAAGCTCTTTTCCCATGTTTAAAATAACGATAGGTTTTGTCATCATCAAAAAGGGGGAGATTGTTGGCCCAAGGTTACAATCACCCGTTTTATTGAGTTTTGATGATTCCAAAACATATATAGTTATTTGTACTAATCATGTTTATTGTTTAAGTGTGTTTCAGGGTTCTAAAGATTCATGGAGTTTTCTTCCCTAAAGGAAGGTTGTTTTGACTCAAGTCGGTTCATTTCGGGTTCAAGAATCAAGCTTTGCAAGATCATATGGAGAAGCCCACTTGAAGACTTTGTAGTCACCTAGAACCAATGTAAGAATTAGTTTGTTAAAGTTTGAGGTTGTGAAAAATTGGCTCTACACACACACACCCTTTCAAAATATAGTTTTTATTTTGGTATTTGTTTTTAGTTCAGGCCTGGATAAATATACATGACTCAATTTTACAAAATTTTATATCATGTTTATATCATGTATATCTATCTTTCCAGCATGATACTTAACCATATATCCCTACAAAATTATTTTGAAAATTTTCCCGAGTCCAGAAAAATTCCCATTTTATAAATTGTTTCAGGCCTGGCGGTC